>CAKAOI010051695.1:8500-104782 GCA_916701655.1 Sebastiscus albofasciatus
ACATATATACAAAACATGTTAAAACCTCTTCATATTTTGCTTTACATTGCACTCAGACCAGCAAATGATGTTCTATCAAAGGACTTGCTGGTTCTTATAGCATGTTTATGTCTTGCATGGTTGAGCATGCATAAGCTTCAGGTTGCCTACAATGAGTGCATGCAGATATTACTTAAGAAACCCAGGTGGTGTGATGCAAGTGAGCTGTTCTGTAATGCAGGTGTCAGCACTTTCAAGGCTCTGTTGAGAAAATAAATAAATAAATTTATATATTCAAATCCTCGTTTTAGTGTTATACAATACAAGTCACCCCTGTGAAAACATTGGTATAACTGTATTTTATAAAAAAGTGTCAGTTTCTATTTTAATGTCTGTATTGTTGTTTGTGTTATATGTTTTAATGGACTTTGAGTCTGTCAATAAAAATGAATTATTAATTGCCTTCAGTTTACACTTTGGTCTTCCAACATGAAAACAGCCACATTGACACTAAAGTCTGTAAACCACAAATGAGGTGTTGCAATTCATAAATGACTTTATGGTATATTTACAACCTGATGTAATTCCCACAATGCCTCCTCTGGTGGTTAACCACGTTTTTTTGCTGTACTGGAGGAAAATGACTCCTCACAAGTTTGTCATTAAGGGCTGGGGCTCTTCTGAAGCTGATGGTAGGGAGCGTCTGGATGAGCTCCTCTCAGAGAACCGTCATTTTTCAATATGTTTTTTTTAATAATTTGTTTAATTCTATGCACTTCACTGCTGTATCGTGTTGCAAATGTTCTGTAGTGAGACCTTTCGCTTTATTATAAGCTGTGGATCCAGTCTTTTCTTTATATTGTCTTTTCTTAAAGGGGACATATCATGAAAAACTCACCTTTTCAGTGCTTGTGCACATACATCCGGGTACCTGGAGTGACTACCGACCCACAAACTGTGAAATAAGACAACCCAGTCAGTTCTTTGTGGGCTGTCTGGATCAGAAAACATGTGATTCAACAACCATTCACATGTCTCCCCTTCCTATGTCAAATGGCTTTGGCTCATGTCTTGAGCAGTCATAGATGCATTTAAAGCTGCAGTAGGCAGAATATTTTTGGCATTATTGGGCAAAAAATCCATAATAACCTTTCAGCATATTGTAATTCAAGTGTTCTGAGAGAAAACTAGACTTCTGCACCTCCCCATGGCTCTGTTTTCAGGCTTTAGAAAATCTAGCCCGTGACGGGAGACTCTGGCCAATCTCAGGTAATTTCAGAGAGAGATAGCGTTCCTACTGGTTGTTCATCAACGAAGGCAAACTTTCTCTTTTTTTGCAGCTAAACGGTACACTACAAGATGTTTCTGAAAGCATTTGAGTCGAGAAAAAGGCATTACAGTATATACTTTTGTTTCATAATATTGATTCATATTTGATTGTCAGCTGCTCAGAGACGGCAGGCTCCAGCTCAGCTCTGATTGGTTGTTTTTCTCCAGTCTGTGTAATCTTGCAGATGCCGTTAGGAGCATCGGAGGACACCGGAGGATACAGAGGCACATGAGTTTTATCAGATTACCTGTCTCATGCACTACTGTCAGGATATAGTGACCGTTTTATAAAAAATAACTTAGCTCCAATTCTACCTACTGCAGCTTTAAGTCTCTGAAACCGTCCGAAGGATACGTTATCTATCAATCAAGGAGGATGGAAACTGTGTGCCTTGAGAACATCAGTTGGTTTTCTAAATATGGAGGTATGCAAATCACCATTGTCATCTTTAATGATTTTTAGGTCAAGAAAATGGATTTCACTTAAAGAATAATCTTGACTAAGCTTTAAATTACTGTTGGTGCTATTTAAATGGGAATGGAACTGAAGAAGTTCTCACCATATCAGAAGAATATCATCTATGTACCTGCTCGTGAGACCTTCTGGTTTCACAAGTTGGAAATTTGGCCAGGAAGACTACTCGCACGTTTATAGCTTCATCATTCTCATGCTCCAGTTCTGCTTTTAAATGATCCGACTCATAAACGGCACGAAAACCAAATCTGTGGCCTCGAGTACATCTTCATTTTTCAGAGCTGCTTTCATCCAAACTCTCCGATATCAAAGAAAGTGCTGCTCTGCACTAAAGCTGACACCCATGTGCTGCACCATCACGTTACTGTGATAGTACACTCATACTGTATACACACACTGTTTCATCACGCTCTGTATTTCTTCATAGAGACAACAGCGCCATCATGTGGCCAAACAGGAAAACACAACATTACCTGCTATCACCTAACATAAAAACTGGAACATTCTTACGGTGGGGATCTCTAGTGACCCTACAAATGTTTTAAACACATTAGAAAAACAATGCTTTTTTATTATTTCTGACAAATAGTTTGAGGAATATTTGAAGAGTTGAGTGCTTAGGTGAATGAAATGAATGAATTAGACAGTTCTGAGTTAGACCCACGGTATCTTCAACATCCATATCACCCTGTCTCTCTCCTCCGTACATCCTTTCCTAGTCTTGTTTAAATCCAAATGGCTTGTTGCCGCCATCTAGTGTCACAGTTTTACTACTACAGCTAAAGTAAGGTAATACTGCTTTGTGTGTTTCACTCCTATAAGTCACTGACAAAAGTCAATCCATTTGATTTAGTCATGAAACAACACACAGGTAACACCAAATGTTCACCAAACCAAGGCTAAAAGATGACCCCAACCATCCAAAAACACAGATTTAATCCAAAATGGGACATGGACTGGCAAAATAAACTATGAACTACTGTAGGCTGTCAATCGATTCAAATAGTTAATCGAGATTAATTGAAAATTAATCACACGTTTTTTATCCATGAAAAATGTACCATAGTTTGTCATGTATTTAATACTCTTATCAACATGGGAGTGGACAAATATGCTGCTTTATGCAAATGTATGTATAAATGTATTATTGGAAATTAATTAACACAAAACAATGACAGTTACTGTCCAGAAACCCTCACAGGTACTGTATTTAGCATAAAAAATATGCTCAAATCATACTGAATGGTCAAAATGCATTTTTACAGCCTACATCACATCATCAATTAAATAACAATAACTGTTGACTGAATACATGTATTAGACATTGCTAATACTAATGATGTATGAAATAGTTATCAATTCTAGGAAGAAATTTTCTGTGACTGCAGTTTGACGTGTCCGCCGCTGTAGTCAACCTTTCTGGTGAGGCCAAATGCATCTCAGAATAGCCGGACATATTCCTCTGAATCCCTTCCTCCAGCCATGAAGCATCTCCACACCCCTCTGCACATATGAATTTACTTTGAGCCCAGTGCAATCTACAAAAATACGTCCTGAGATCTAACTAATCTGGCACTTTATACAAGTTTTTTTTTTTTTTAATATCCACAATAAAAACAAAATGCAATGAGTTCTGTATGTCAAAATCAGTTTACTAATCATTGATACAAAATAAAAAATAATCCTTATAGGCTCATATCCCGTTAGTCATTCCACATGTCACTTTTCTCAAGAATTGATGTGGAATAAAACATACAAATGGAACGTACACAGGTTAAATACAAAACAGAATATAAAGGCATTAATAATAATAAATGTGTATGCATGCCTCTATAGACCCCAGTTTCTATAGTTTGTGTTTTTGCACCATTTATACGAGCTGTGGACAATTCTAAAGACAGTTCACTATACAGTGAAGACAGACATTTATTTCATTTCAGCACCTTAGGATATTTCCATCTACACTGCTTTTTTTCTTTACTTTTTTTACGAGTATCATTTCCAGACACAAGAATTGTTAGCAAATTTAATAAAAAAATCCTACAAAATTCAGAATAACAGCTCCCACTGCAGAGCTGCACTGTAGCCTTGTTACAAAGTTGCCCCACATTAAGTGCAGACAGTATAGAGTGCTGCAGGAATGAGACCTAAAACCCAGAAATGGTTAGCATTTAGCATAAAGTCTGTGGTTAACACAAGCTGAAGAGATTTTAATGTTTTGTTCTGCGACATAAAATCCGTGAATAAATACCCCACTCATGATTTTTTTAAGCTTTTATGTGTCTTAAAAAAGAGGGTTGCTAACAAGTGGCTAAATGAGACTACTAAACGTCATCACGCCGACTCGTCCTCCTCTACAGCCTCGTTGTGTATGCTCACGTTCATGCGACCGTGGTGTTTCATTTATAGCCTACTGTTAGCTTTTTACTTCTGCCAATTGCATTCATGCTTCAAAAATGATAAAAGTGGTGTTCACTTGTGGAGATTATCTTGCTGACCAAAACATGTAAGTATCATAAATGTTGTTTGCCACAAAGCTTATTTCGTGAGGAACCCACAGTTTTCTGTTTGGCAGATTGTTTAGGTCACTAATTTGATCTTTTATGAGGTTTTTTTCTGGGGTTTTATACAAATGTTTTCATGAAGCACTCAGTACTAATATCTTTATTGTTAAGCACTTTGAGCTGCATTTCTTGTGTGAAAGGTGCTATACATATTTATTATTATTACCTCCGCCAATGGAACGCCAATGGAACAATGGCGATGCTAACTTCCTGGTTGGCCTACCAAAATACGTCATCCCTGGAGCACTCTATAGCTCCACCCCAAGAAACTGTTGCAGTAACGATAACTGTTGATACCAGGAAACTGAGTTTGTAGTGTATAGTGGTTAGTAAGAATGTAAACCATGTCTTTCAATCACTGCTTATCATACATACATCAACATGTATTCTGTATATGTGTATACAGTATGGCTTTAAAACATAAAATATGTTGCACTTTCTGATAAGTGTGAATTATGACACATTTTCTGTCCAGACATAAAGGATCACTAAATGTACTCCTTATAACAGGCTCTGGCTGCTATTACTTTAAAAATGTCATTTGCTACATTTTGATCATTTTAACAAATAGTCATTTCCATATTTTATAATCCAGTTACAGGCAGTATAACCATAACCAGCATTCCCCCTCACTCTTTACTTGAACCAGTACATGTAGTTGGACTGGACGGCTGGAAAGCACATATTGTTGCTGCATGAACCTCCGTAGCTGGACGGACAGGCTGAACAAGGAATCCCCACTCTGTACGGAGCCTCTCCTATCCAGTTTCCCCTGGAGAGAAACATATAGAATTACATTACAACGGGTGGATATCAACACTGGAGGTGACTCTATCAACACCATGGGTAAAAACATCACAACGTAGAGATGATGTCATAATCACTGCAGGTAGATTTTACTTGATTATCACCTCCAGCTCTGGCAGCTGCAGTTATCTTGTCATTAGCGTGCTCGCCTTCAGGGGTGCACACGAAAATTCTCCAATTTACTCCTTAATTAGTTTTTCTCCTGGACTTTTTTTTAATCCTTCAACTACTTCACTACTACTACTACAGTGAAACGGAAGCTATAGAGCATCTTTTGCTTCTGTACTGTGTGTATTCCCCAGTGAAACGATATAGTTGAGCATTGCATTGTTACAAGAGGGATTTAAACCTGCAGTAGGCAGTATATTTTTTGCATCATTGGGCAAAAATTTCATAATAACCTTTCAGCATATTGTAATTCAAGTGTTCTGAGAGAAAACCAGACTTCTGCACCTCCTCATGGCTCTGTTTTCAGGCTTTAAAAATCTAGCCCGTGACAGGATAAACAGGTGTAATAGGCATTACAGTGACAGAATATTGATTCATATTGATCAGCGCTGCCTATTTTGAACGTTTGGTCAGAGCTCGCGAGTGATTGACAGCTGCACAGAGGCAGCAGGCTGTAGCTAGGCTCTGATTGGTTGTTTTCCTCCGGTCTGTTAAATCTTGCAGATGCCGTTAGGAACACCGGAGGACGCAGAGGAACATGATTTTTTTCATATTATCTCATTCATTACTGTCAGGCTATAGTGACCGTTTTATAAAAATACCTTTTTTTAATCATATTTGCTCCATTTCTACCCACTGCTGCTTTAACTCAAATCCTTTGCATTTGATTGGACCGCTAAAAAGAAGGTGGACTTAGAATGTAGCGTGATATGGAGCTACAGCACACACCTCCCTTGTCACTAAAAGTTGCAGATTGATCGATGGATGGATGTCATGATATTATTGTTATGTAACAAAACTACGATAAAATAAGTCAACGTTGACTTGATCTCACACGGTACACAAACAGCGGCCTCTTGGGTGAAAGTTCCGTGTTTGTTTGACCCAACCAACATCCCCTCCCACCCGCCCTATACGCAGACTTTCTCACTCTCTATACTGCGTATAAAGTTGCTCACACTGCAGATGGGTTTACATTGGAGTTGAAAGTCCGGTGCGTCCCATGCAGACGCTAAATAGTGCCTCGGTATCAGACTTCGAGGGGCACTGACCAAGTGTCAGTATTTGATGAGTTGGGTGTGAGAGTGGGTTGGCTACTTCAACTACAACTTCAACTGTTTCAGTGTTTCAACATGTTCACATCAGCAGCGAGCATGTACGTTCTCCTCTGATATGTAATAGCACCTGTACTAGTAATAGTTAGTACCTCACTGCATCTCATGAAAGAGCTGAAACAGAAAAGTCTTGTGTCACAGTCGCATCATTACATTTGTGTTTCCTGCACTATACCCACAGATTTCAAGAGCTCCAGACTCGGGCACCTCCGGCGCTGTCTCTATCATCAGGACCCTTGGTGGAAAATCATGCGTTTAGCGCGCTTTCTTATCAATAAATAACATTTAATATACCACTGTATTATATTGCACAGTGTATTGTTTTATTGTGCTTATTGTTAATAAACACACGCCACATGACCTCCACCAATAATACAGCGTCTTGAGATAACTTCTGTTAAGATTTGACACTATATAAAAATAAATTGTTATTGGTGGATATTGGTGTGGCTTATTTAAACTAATGAACGCATGCTATCGTATCCTGATTATTGTCTCTGGCGAACACTATTTCAGACGTCACTTCCTTCTCCAAATTTGGGAACGGAAAGTATCCGACGGAGGAGGTGGACCCGAGTCTGGAGTTCTGCAGCTAGACCTTTCTCACAGATTTACACTCGTACTTGGGGGAGTAGTTGCAGACAAGGAAAGTGGCTTCTTTCCACAGAACCCCCCACACAAACATGTTGTAGCAGGTCTGCACTGCACAGCCCACTCTGTTGGTGGACGCCCACACCATCTGAAACAAAGACACACATCAGCAATGAGGCCCGGGATATACTCCATCAGAACTAGATTATGACAAGCTGTCCTGTCAAAAGTGTTTCTAGTTGTTCCAAATGGCCACACTTAAGCTTCGCCCACACTGGGAACGTCAGGAGCGTGTGGCGGCTGCGTTACCTGTTGTTTTTTATTTCGCTGTCCGTGTTAATATGTTAGAGCAGCCATACTGCCCACGTGAGGCATGTGGCTCGGCTGCGTGTCAGCCGCGTCTCTTCTAGAGATTTGAGGTCTTGCCTATTTTTAACGCAAGACGGCAGCAACAGTGAAAGTGATCTTTTGATAGTATACTGACATCATATCAGCAACATTACTACAGTTTCAATGTCTGTATCTGTAAAAAATGTTACAGAGATGAAAAAAAGTAAAGACTTATTTTTAAATCAACACTTCCTGCTTTCATTTCAAAATAAAAGCCGTTAAGCATTTTTTCTATGGACAGAATTCCTTAACTTGTTAACACAAAGCTTTTATTCTGAAATATGTGCAGGACAGTGTTGTAGAACATGCAGTGACTTGCAGAGCTCCATGAATGAATATAGTATTCATAGGTTTTAATTGTGGATTATTACTATTATTTACAAATTACCACGTTTCTTAACCTTTCTCTCTCTAAAATAAATATAACTGATATAAATAATGACATGAAATGGCCATTATGAAAGGCAACTCTGTGTAGAAAGAAAGAGCTGACAGCAGCAGCAGCAGCAGCAGATACGCAGCTGAAATGCAGCTGGTGTGAACACCCAACGCGTGAATCACGCAGCCGCCACGCAACGCAACCGCCACAAGCCGCCAGCCGATACTGAGTACCAATCCGATATCAGTGCGTTAAAAACACGTCACTGTTTTACTGGTGGGATTTGGTTGGTAAAATATTGCCAAATTGCTGACATTTCTCTGTTAGCACCTGCCCAATCGGTTACTGTGCATGTACTTCCATTATCAGCTTTGGAAAAAAACAATCGCTGCATCCGAAATCAATGATGAAAGTAGCTAACAAGTGAGCCATCTCCCTTCTTTCACATTTCAGTTGAGAGTTGCACATGCGCAGTACAGATAAGGCAGGATGTACGGATCTGGTAGTGAGTGACATGTGTTGTTGTTGTTGTTGTGTAGCGTGAAAGAGCTGATAAATGATATGATAATATGATATTGAATCGGTGCACAGACTCATGTGCTCCCCAATACCTGATCCGGCATTTTAGACTGTATCAGAGGCCTTTCTGATCCCGGTATGGGAACAATTCTAGATGATGACCTTTCTCACCTGTGTGTAGTGTGTACACATGGGCCCATAGCAGAGCAGGGGGCATCTAGGGTTGCAGAAGCGAGGGTAGGGGAACACATAGTCGTTGACTTCATCATACCAAGGCTTGACCAGCTGCAGGATTGACCGATACCTGTGGAGGAAAGAGTGTACAGAGTTGGTACAGAGGAGGAGGGATGAACCTCAGTGCATACTCTGATGGATTACACAGCCTGTCGGAGGCGGCATGCGTGGTTAAGCTTGTGACCAGAACCAGCATCAATGATGGGTGAATTTAGGAAGTATGCACAGTCGCACCTGTAACCACAACCCAAAAGTGATGTCACTGTCGTCCTGTAGTGGGTTCTTTCCATTCTGATAATTATGTTTCCTCCCGTCCTTTGTCTTCTCTCCTCTCTAAACTGTGGATGGATCCGACAAAAACAAGGCTTTCATCCAGCCGTTTGTGTCCCGTGTTCACATCGTTCAGTGTAATTTTCACTGTACAAACATCGTAGCTTTAGGCCCAACCATGCTGTTCTTTCCTAAACCTATCTATAGTGGTTTTGTTGCTTAATCCCAAAGTGACGCCAAGGGGCGTGACAAAGCGGTGGTATGCGACGAGTTGGGATGAGAATGTGTTGGTTTGGTAAATCCTTCCTCTCATCTTCACCATGGATGTATAAAGAGAACTGGATACAGTGTAAAAATATGCACCTAGCCATGAATCTTTGATCCATGTTGTTCATAACTGGACTTTTAATGGTATTAATGGTTTGTCTGTAGGCTACCGCACAACGTTACAACAATAAACACATGTAGTCGTCCATAGCGAATGTTCATGTAGACCTAATATACTGTTCAGTGCACATAATAGGCTACTTTGCGTGAAACACGACAGCAGGTCCATTCCATAAAAATCAATCTCCATTGTAATTTTTTTAGGACCCCCTCGAAAATGAGATGATACATCTCAAGGGGCTATCCTTTTCTTTCAATAAATTCTTTCAATTATATCTGGTTAGCAAAAGAAAATCCTGAATTTCTATTTTTTCAAAAGGAAAAATTAATGAATGGTTGTCGTCATCTAAATGTGTGTGTGTGTGTGTGTGTGTGTTGTACTTACCCTCCAGTTCTGACAGACAGGTTCTGTCCGTAGAACTGCAGCAGGTAAGCCGGTCCGTGTTCCCACAGACACGTGGCGGCCCAGGCTTCAGCTGTCCTGGCCAGATCATAGTCCCACACCTGTTGGAGAGAGTTTTCCTGTACTCACACCTGCTGTAGAGAAGCTTAACATAATTAAGTAATAAAAGTAATAATGAATATGTACCATGTCTACTCAAGAGAACAATGTAAAACTGTTTCGGATGGTTTCGAGCAAATCTCCTCAATGGGAATTAGACATTATAAATGCAATATCTGTCATAAAACGCAACATATTTAATACGTTTTTGTGTATGAATACTGACATTTTGTCTACAGTTTTTTAGATGTAGAGAAAATCATGAAATCTTCTTTTTTAAAAAAAAGAAAAGGAAATTATATCAATATTTACAATGATGCACAAAGCTTGATGAAAATGAATTTAAATGTAAAATGTTATGGAAATATTATAGAAATATAAAAAAAAGAAAAAAAATAGAATATTATAGAAATGAATTTAAATGTCAAATGTTATAGAAATATTATAGAAATATAAAAAGTGAAATGTATAAAATGAATGTTATTGTAATGTTGCTGTAAGGACATTTAGTATAAGAACAAGTAATGAAAACCATAAAAAATAAACATGTTGCAGATTAAAATCCACTATAGCCTACATGTCATTTTGTGTACCAGTTTATATATATTACATACTCTGATGGTTAAAACTAAAATTCACAGAGGCTGATTTTTTATATTTGGTGGAGTCAAAAGTGACCGTTTTTCTTCCTCTTTTAGGCTTCCTTCATTATTAGGGTATCATAAAAATATGTCTATATAAATCAAATTGACGTATCTATGTGAGGTCATATTTTAGGTCTATATGAACATACTAATGTGAGATATGATGAAGAAGATAATCCTATTTCCCCGGTGTCTTCTCTTACCATGTACTCCATGTTAGCAGCAGGTGGGTAGACTCTGGCTCTGACCTGGTTGTGGTAGTCCAGGATGGACACCATGTCCCCCTGACTGATGAACCGTCTCCTGCGCGCTCCACGGACACCGGACGGTGACCCGGGTTTAATCCCCGGAGGAGTTGAACTAACGTTACCGGGAACCTGAGGAGCCTCCGTGGAGTTCACAACCCGTCCGTTAACTCCGCACAGCAGGATCACGCAGGACAGATAATAAAGGTCTCTCATGGTTAAATATCCGTCAAACTAAATAACAAACAATAAACTCCACTCATGCACAGTCTGTTAGTCTCCTGTGTCCCAGTAGTGTCAATGAGGCTGTTTATGTGCTCTTATTGTGGTGAGGAGCTCTGAAAGGTTTAGCCTTCCCCCAGTGTCTTTCAAAATAAAACACTGCTTAACAATGTATTATAGGTGCTGTGTAGAATGCTGCATATGTCTAATATTATGTACTGTATATGAAGAATAGGTGTAGCCTATTAAATACCCAGACAACTTGGAAGGGTTAGATTATTTTTTGTAACTATAGAATTGTCAAAATCTTGTTTCACAATAAAATGCTGTAGCATATGATGGACAAAAAACAACAAAATTAAAGATTTATAGTGAATTATCGATCAAGCAATCAAACTTTATTTATAGAGCACATTTCAAACAAGTCGAATGCGATTCAAAGTGCTGTACAGACGATTGACAAAAATGTAGCATGTTAAAAATGGATTTAGAGACTAATGCACACCAAAACAACCAGTATAAAAGTTCAATGAATAAGAAAGCAATAAAAGATGGGTATTTAAGATAATAAAAGATAAATAAAATACAAGGAAATAACAATAACAATTAAAAATTATTAAATAAAAATGATGAAACGACACAAAATAAGCAGATTGTATGAAAATAATGACATTTTAATAAAATAAAATAGAATAAAAGAGGTAATAATGATCAGCAATAAAATGTTGATTAAACAAAATAGAGCTTCAGCGACAGTGCCGTCGGTTTGGACAGCGTTATCAGCTATAACCGCCGTATGAGAGCAGTGCAGAGCGGTGGCCATTAGCTAGCCAGTGGGGCACGCTCACATGCACGAACATGTACTAAAAGCATGCACAACTAGCCCGGCTATGTCAACAAAGAAACACACTCAGAGGGAGAGTGACTTCATTCTCTGCCCAGGGAGACATTACTCCTCTATAGCTTTACATAAACAATAGTTTGATGCTATATTAGTGCTCTGGATATCGTATAGAGCACCTTTTAAAGGGACAGTGTGTAGGATTTGGTGGCATCTAGAGGTGTGGTTGCAGATTGCAAACAACTGAGTACCCCTCCGCTCACTCCCCCCTTTCTAAGACTGCGGTAACGTGAGTCACCGAGTGCTAAAACTACGGTAACGCTGGCGGCTCAGAGGTCATCCATACCATAATAACACTACTTTAGAAGCAACAGAAGTTGATAAAGTAACAATGTGAAAGTCTCTCTCTAGAGCCAGTGTTTGGTTTGTCTGTTCTGGGATACTATAGAAACACGGCGGAGCAACATGGCGCGCTGATTATACACTAATGAAAACACAATTATGAATATTATATTTAATATTATATTCCATTTCTGCTAATAGCTCCCCTGAAATCCTACACACTGTTCCTTTAAGAGAAGTTTAAGGGAAGGTTTGTATTACTGTGATCTTTAGTATGTCAAAATATGGTGTTATAGAAGCAGCAATAGTGTGGAATAAAATTAAGAACCTTGTCTTATTGTTATTGTACAGTGTTTTATATATTTATCAGTGAAATGAACAGTCCCAGAAGCCTTTAGTGTAGTCTATATGCACAAGAGAATTAAATGATCTGCTGTTCATGGCCATTAAATTATTAACATTTGATCATAAACAATGGAATTAGTAAATCTCATATTTGTATAACCTACGTATCTAATCTTCGATTCAGTTGTAAAACACTGCTATGGTTATTTTAAAGTTTAAACCCCCTCTTGCCTTTTTTAGTTTTGGAGTCAGATACCAAAGGTCTTAAACATGATGTATTTCTAGAAAGTACTCTACAGCCAAACCTTGCTGCAGTAGAAAGCAGAAATGACGGGAGGGGTTGATTGTAGCCGTGCAGAGCTGCTCCACTCAGTACTGTAGTTCATCGAGGTCTCCTTTGACTCAGAGGGTGCTGTCAGCTTCATGGAAATGCATCCAGTCAGGTTTCCTCACTTCAGATTTGTTTCTCTGCTATGGATGAAAAACAAACTTAATGGTCCAGAAAACTTCTTGGAAAGTAATCAAAATGAAAGCTGAGTGATTCAGAGCTGCTGCTGTCACCCAGAGGAGTGGAACTAGTGTCTCTTCAAAATAGTTTTTTTATATACTGGTCTCGTTCAAGACCGTAAAAGGCGTGTAGAAAAAAAAGTGATGACTCATGTTTTCAATTATAATGATTGTTTCTCAAATTTATATCAGGGAGAGGGGAGCGGGGGTTAAATGAGGTCAGAGCCTGCTGGAGCTAAGCTAGGTCTACTCAACCGTATCCCTTTTTGGCGTACCACCCACTTTCAGGCAGTGTCTCATGCCCTTACGCCACCCAAACCAATGCCATGCCAAAGAAGAGGAATTCACAAAGCAACTCTCTGATGGAAAGTAGGGGAGAGTGGGGTCAGTTAAGACTATGCCTATGTCATTCACCATGCTCATACTCAACAACAACACAACCTCCTCTCCACGCCAACCAGATAGAGCCCGAGCAACACGACCTCCTCTCCACGCCAAATAGGTAGCGCCAGAGCAACACAACCTCCTCCCCATGCCAAACAGATAGAGCCAGAGCAACACAACCTCCTCTCCATGCCAGATAGGTAGAGCCAGAGCAACACGACCTCCTCTCCACGCCAACCAGATAGAGCCCGAGCAACACAACCTCTTCCCCACGCCAGATAGGTAGAGCCAGAGCAACACAACCTCCTCGCCACACCAACCAGATAGAGCCCGAGCAACACAACCTCTTCCCCACGCCAGATAGGTAGAGCCAGAGAAACACAACCTCCTCTCCACATCAGATAGGTAGGGCCAGAGTCAGAAGAGACTCATCCAAACCACTTTAGTATGTTGTGTTGTTTGTCATCATGAGCTAACGTCATGTGTTGGATATTTCTTGGTTTGTTGGAAATTATTGAACATTCAGCATCTGTAGACTGTACATAAAGAGTTAGTGTATTCAACAGCATAAGATGAACCATAACGTAACATTATATCATCTGATTTGATCCTCTTAATATTTGTGTTCTCTCTCTCTCTCTCTCTCTCTCTCTGTGTGTGTGTGTGTAGGAGGTGAGCTTACAGCCTTTACTACCATATAAAGAAAAGCTCAGACTGTGTTGTTTTTTTATGTTCAGGCCTACAGTACTTCACCAAAAAAAGTTCAACAATCTGTTCCTAGAAAACTAAATCATAGGAACTGTAATACAAACACTCCGCTCTGCTTGATTTGTTTTTGGCAGGATGCACATGGTGAACAGTATGACTGCTTTCATAAAAATGTAGAGAGTGGTGGGGTCGTGTAATCTTTTGATATTTAACCAAAACAGTTCAGATTTCTCGGATCTGTAACTCTACTGGCAATGTTACATCTCATGTTAAGTACAGTTTACAGGATTGCATTACATTGATTTACACGATGTTTAATGCAATTTACTAATATGAGACTACTGTACAGCAAGATCATCTTATCAACTTAAATAAATATACTGATTGGATTGCTAAAGGCTTGATCAACAGTGCCAGCCGTCAGATGTCAAATTGAGTTCAGGAGTTCACCCATTTCCACAGTTACATGCACTCACAATAAAATCTTTAGGAGCAGCAGAAATTGGCCTGAAGGATATAGACCATAGACTGTCTATAAAGATGGACGCGTCTCCATTTCCTTCCACTGTACAGAAGTGAAGACAAATTATCCCGGATATGGGAGCTGCCATCTTGAGATTTATAAGTCATTTGGAGCCAGAGTCTGAGCAGTAGTGAACGGGCGGTGGAGCCGCGGTATCGAGGTTACCTGTCTGAACACCCTCCTGAACCAATCGCGATCCGGACACGAGTCAGCGAGGGAGAATCACCGCCGTCAATCATGACGTCTCGTCCCCTTTTTATAGCATCCAAAAGAATCAATCAATAATCATCAATAAAACAAAACTTATCAGAGAAATGAACACCTGAACATAAATCAGCGTGATAAGAACTACCACAAATGACAGAAACCATCGTTGGGAAAAAATGTATTTGACATGTACTTTGACTTTTTAGTTTGACCCATGTCCCATTCGCTAATATGGAGGGGGTGGGACTTATGACCGTTACTGCAGCCAGCCACCAGGGGGCAATCAAGATGTATTGGCTTCACTTTTGGGAAGCTGTCATGTCGTCCATCTTTATATACAGTCGATGGTATAGACCCCTTTTCTGTTAGTAAACATAATGGCATATGTTTGTGGGCGGAGCATAGCACGAGACAGAATAATGTTAGCTAATACAGTGCAGGAATGAGTCCTACAACCCGTAAATGAGTTTGAATTTTAGCACTTCCGGTTCCCTTGTCTGGAAGTCAATGTTTTTTTTTAATGGGTTTTTAGTTAGATGCCTGTAATAAGGTCTGTGGTTAACACAAGCTGAAGAGATTTTAATGTTTAATGTCCTAAAATAGAAGGCTTTAATGCTGTGTTCAACTCTAACAATAACAGCATGTAACATCATAGTAAACAGTCTGCACTGTTGCACCCACCCACTGCTGAAGTCATTGTTTCTATACCAGCACAATGACGCAGCTCTGCTGTGTTTTCTCTGGCTGATAAAACACCGAGGGAGAGAGAGTGGTACACTCAGGAACACTGAGAACGAATAGGAGCATGCAGCTCTCTTTATAAACTTCAGTGATGGATGTCTAAGAACTTGCAGCCAAGTTGGAACCTTCAGCTGTATTTTCTCTGTTGTCCCAACATTGTACAATATTTTCCAACTGTTATTAATGTGAGTGGAAACAATCACTTTTCACCTTCTACAGTCAGGACACAATCAAGGTTTGAACCTTAATCTGACTGAATGTCATCATGTGTGAGCATCATACTGCACACGACATACTGAACATTCAACACATGCAGAGGACCGAACACGATACAAGTTGCAGTGTTCTGAACAGCCTACAAAATTGGTACGCATGGGCGTCCATGTAGAGATATACCAACTGATGTGAGTTTGGAGTGAAAATGGGCCAAGTTTTGCACTCAGGCAAGACGTATGGTGACATCATCGATTAAAAGATGACCTCAGAGATGAGGAACAAAGTGGTCGACAACATAATCAAAAACAGACGAAAATGATGCGTGTTGATAGACAAATCCACCGCAATCACTGGCATCACTGTGTTGGCAGTCATCATATCACAGAAACATTGCTGGCACGTCTTCACAAATATGGCTCCGATGACCACTTATTGGGGTGAGCGTCGTGGCCTTTGTATGGGATGGAGCATCAGTAATGCTTGGCAGAAGAGCAGGACAGCTTTTTGAGAGATTCCCAGCACCGTTGTCAAAATCAGAGTTTTGTGTCTTAGCTTCGATACTCTTCGGTTGCATGGAGGTCTAGATTTTAGCCGGTGCTCCTTGCATCGCAGCCAATTCCACCACCAATCACTGTGTTCATACACTCTTTGAGATTAAGCAGATCAAACTTAAAAAAAAACCCTGTATTGATTAAAATTGTGTTGTAGGTTATTCCCCAATCACTTGAATAGTCTTTTCCAACTTGAATTTAAAGTGAGAGTAACTGATGTTAACGCTAGCTATTTATTAGCTATTAGGGTGATACACTGGGGTGATGCTCAGGGCAACCCAGAACATATTTAACAGGCTACATAGTTATGTAGTTGTGGACATTTTTTGGTAATATTAGTAGTACTAGTAAAACATAGTAAAAGTTGTAAATTTAAGGGTTAGATCCAGTGTGAAGTTCTATGAATAACATTCAACATACATATAAAAAGGTTTGAGGAACTGTGTAAATGCACTCGTTTTGACAGTAAAATTACACCTCCACATACTAATGTTCCTCTTAGTTTAACTTCGTCTTCACAGCAGAACATTTAGATAAATCTGAGTTGCCAAAAACTTGAAAACTCGGCAGCAGGCTGAGCTGTGAAAACTAGATTTTTCCACAAGATGGCAGTGTTTGACAACGCATTGAGATGACAGTCCTTCTTTGACATTTCTTTGTGTCCAGAGCAGCTGTCTCTGGGGTGGACTGCTGCTGTCTTCGTGGTCATCTACAAAAAGTAGAAACTAAGAGGTGCACTGTCCTGAGGCTTCACATGGTTTAATGTTTAATGTCAATTACCAGGACATAGGAATGAAAGCAGTATAATGGTTTAGCTAGAGGTTCTAATTTGTCAGTTCCTGCAGTCTGGATTGTAACACAGTGACCACAGTATCAGGTAAAGTCCATATCAATACAGAAGTACCGACACACAGGACTGAACTTGTTTGAATTTATGAGGACAAATGTACATTTTTGCAATTTGATTAAGTCATTTACTGAAAAAAAGAAAAGAAAAGAAAAGAAAAGATTGCAAATGCAAATGCAAGTCCAACTGAAATGAAAACTGAATTCTACATCACTAATACAGTAAATATTCACTCTGAATTCCAGATTATGACAGGCAACAGCAATAATTATCATTACGAGTATTTATAGGATATTACATCCTACCGAAAATAATATATATATATATATAATTGTATATTATATAAAAATTATATATTATAAAATGAATTAAAAAAATATATAAACAAATATTTAACCTCAATTAATCACATGATTCTCCATAGTTAATCGTGATTAATTGCAAATTATTTGCACATTTTTTTATCTGTTCAAAATGTACCTTAAAGAGAGATTTGTCAAGTATTTAATACTCTTATCAAAATGTGAGTAGTCATCAATTAACAACACAAAAAAATGCTGCATGTCATCCCCTCATGTCATCCCCTCTCTCTCCAAATAAAGATATTATCCAAAATGTAGGTTAAGTTTGGAGCATTATTTAACCTCCTTCGCGACAAGCTAGTGTGACATGGTTGGTACCAATGGATTCATTAGGTTTTCTAGTTTTATATGACACCAGTATCTTCACTCTAGCTTTACAACTGAAAACCCGCTACAACCTAAAAAACACAATTTGCGTTAATGCGTTGAAGAAAGAACGCGTTAATATATCGCGTTACCTTTGACAGCCCTACTTTTAACATCAGGAAGTAAAATGGATTCACTGCGTTGCCTCTGATAAACACCACTGCACCAGTATCATAAAAATCTTAATATTCACAGTTCCAATTTTTGTTCACATGTGAACTCGCCTCATAATTACAATATGGAAAAAATATGATAAAATTAAAAATCTGAATCTTTGAAGTCCTGTCAGGATCAATAAACTCTATCCCTGATATGTATGTATGCTGCTGTATTCTGACGGATGGAACAGATCTTAGGCCTACATGAAAACTGTTGATCATCCTCTTGTGTGTCTGTGTGACAGGCCTGCACACTCTCAGTGAGGCATGAAGCTGCTCACAGTTAGTACAAGCTGAGTGCTGCTTCTGCTTTCAAAATAAAAGCACATCTCTTTGCTCTTCTGGGTAAGATAATGTTATGTGTAACTAATTGCTAGTAGGAAAATTTGAATAAATCAACAACAATTTTTTTTTCAACAATCAGTTTCTTGAACATAGTCTTTATTTCCACCATAGTTCTTTGGTGCCCATATTACATGAGCTGTTTGAGCAACAGTGAGAAACAGCTGGTGTTGTTTCTAAATTTAGAAATCAGCCATGTTAACAGCTTTCAACAGGGGAAACAAGTTGCATTTCATTCCTACCCCGCCCAATCGGTTGAGAACAGCGTTTGCTATATTTTAGTCCTGAAAAAGTTCTTTTAGCAAGAGATTTTTAAAAAAAACCTGTAAAAAAAGGCCCTGAATCAAACCCCTCATTCTAGTCCTTTATGAGAGGCTGCTGTTGTGTAAAGCACTACAATTTAATTTAATATAATATGTAAATAATAATTATTGTAATTAGGGCTGTTAAAGCTAAGTGATAATAACGTGTTAATGCAAAACAATTTTTAACGCCACTAATTTATTTAACGCATTAACGCAATTTGCGATTTTTAGGTTGTAGTGGGCTCAGTTGTAAAGTTAGAGTGAAGATACTGGCATCATGTGAAACTAGAAAACCATGTCATGCTAGTTTTTCTAAAAGGAGGTTAAATAACGCTCCAGACTTACACTAAATTGGAGAGGAAAAACTGGCATGGCCATTTTCAAAGAGGTCCCTTGACCTCTGACCTCCATATATGTGAATGTAAATGGGTTCTATGGGTACCCACGAGTCTCCCCTTTACAGACATGCCCACTTTATGATAATCATATGCAGTTTGGGGCAAGTCATAGTCAAGTCAGCACGCTGACACACTGACAGCTGTTGTTGCCTGTTGGGCTGCAATCTGTCATATTATGACTTGAGCATATTGTTTATATTAAATGCAGTACCACTCCCATGTTGATAAGAGTATTAAATACTTGATAAATCACCGTCAAAATACAAGACCTTTAACCAAATTACTGGAAACTAATTGACACTAATTGACCAGAAATTTCAACAAAGAACTGATGTTTGGATTGTGTAACTTTAGGCAAAATACAGTAGCCTATGTTTAAGCAATGTGTAGATGCTGTTTGCACACAGCAAATAAAGCATGCACTGCTGTTAAATTATTACAATTGAATTGAATACCATGAAAATCTTCTCAACTGACTGAGATTTAGCCTATGTGTTCATTGCAGGCAAGTACCTTGACATATTGAATTAGCTGGTTTAGCGGGCATTCCTGGATCTTTTATGAACAAATTGTTTCTCAGTTTAATTTCTTGGTAATGTATTTACCACAATGCCACTATGGTGACATGCTATGATAGAAAATGGATGCCTATATATCCTAATTATTGAATATTTTTTATTGAGAAATAATAAATAATAAAAACTATTCTATATTTTTCTTTTTCTGTACGGGCTCCAATGTCTGCTTTGCAGCCTCAGTTGTAAAGTAGAAGTAGTTTAATGAATGATGGACATGAATTACTTGTTTCTGTGTTATTTCTTTGATATTTTGTAACATTTTGTAATATTATGATGATCATGTGATTGCTATTGGTTGTTAATACCATATAAGTGAGGCCACATCCGCCTGTTTGTTTGTTTGTAAGCCCTGATGAAGATCCACAGTGGTCGAAACATGTTGGCTTTTGAAATGATTTAGCCACTACAATAAAGGCTTTTTAATATATTCTCTTCCTCGTTGCCACTTGTTTTGATATTTTGGAGTGCCTGGATTGCCTTCCTGATTTTTCCCCCCGTTTTCAACCTCACGCACTCACACAGGTGGAACATCGGGTTTGTATGAACTTGTATTAATAGTCATTCTGTTACATTAAGAAGCTGTGGAGATATGTATGAGCTAGTAGGCTCTGCTTTCTGTAAAGAAAATGATTGATAAATAATATGAAGTGTTTTTATTTTATTATGGAAAGTTGACATTTGGCCCAGACTTGTAACCACATAGTATCATGTAGGGATACACTATTTTTGTTGTGTCAGTTAACCCTATAGAGGGCAGATTTGTTCCAAAATGAGGGGGTGGTGTCATTTCATAATAGCTGAATTTTATTGGATATCATTTTTATGTGAGCACCCGACACTTTTTGTCTTATGACTGAACACACAGAGCAACCAGTTATCTTTCGCTTTCCACATATCCCAATTATTGTTGTTTTCTCTCCTGCAGTCAGACATGAGCCTGCTTAATACTCAAAAACATTAGTTGAATGTCTGGGTTTTATTGTGAAAGCTTAAACAGGAAGTCCACCTTGTTTCATCCCATGTGTGTTGGCGGGCTTTACTTCAGGGCGGGAGTAGAGTCTTCCAACAGCTCAGCTCTGGAGCGACTCTGGCAGCCGTGGCGGCCGCCTCTCACCCTCCCACGTCCCGCTCTCAGTACCCGGGCAGTGCGCTGCTGATGCCGCCATCACTCCCCCGTTCACCCTCACTACCTCCGCTGAACAGCTCCTCTCTTCAACGGGGCTTTCACCTGTTACCCGTTACCGAAACAACAACTCTGGACTTCACAACAAGACACCGAGTAGTGCTCCTCGTACCCTCCGTGTCTGAATGACGGGTGGTCGGTTCGACTTCGACGATGGTGGCACCTACTGCGGAGGCTGGGAGGACGGCAAAGCCCACGGCCAGGGTGTGTGCACCGGACCCAAGGGCCAGGGCGAGTACTCGGGCTCCTGGTCCAACGGCTTCGAGGTGGTCGGGGTTTACACCTGGCCCAGTGGGAACCTGTACCAGGGCTACTGGGCGCAGGGGAAGCGCCATGGACTCGGCGTGGAGAGCAAGGGGAGGTGGATTTACCGCGGAGAGTGGACCCACGGGTTCAAGGGCCGGTACGGGGTCCGGCAGAGCCTGAACACACCGGCCAGGTACGAGGGCACCTGGAGCAACGGACTGCAGGACGGATACGGCGTGGAGACGTACGGGGATGGAGGTGAGAGGGGGACAGCACTAGGGGACATCACTGGGGACATCACTGGGGACATCACTGGGGGACATCACTGGGGACATCACTGGGGGACATCACTGGGGACATCACTGGGGACATCACTGGGGACATCACTGGGGGACATCACTGGGGACATCACTGGGGGACATCACTGGAGACATCACTGGGGGACATAGATTCTGCTGGTGGAACATTAATAATAATATGTCTATTTATAGAAACTACTGTGGAAGGAAAACATTGTGCACGTGTCCAGTGACCACACATCAACCCAAATTTCCCATTAACACACACACACACACACGCACACACACACAGGTGGAACATTGGGTTTGTATGAACTTGTATTAATAGTCATTCTGTTACATTAAGAAGCTGTGGATATGTGGATGAGCGAGTAGGCTCTGCTTTCTGTAAAGACAATTATTGATTGTGGATTGATGAATAATATGAAGTGTTTTTATCTTATTATGGAAAGTTGACATTTGGCCAAGACTTGTAACCATATAGTTATAGTATCATATAGGGATTCACTATTTTGGTTGTGTCAGTTAACCCTATAGAGGGCAGATTTGTTCCAAAATGAGGGGGTGGTGCATTTCATAATAGCTAAATTTTATTGGATATAATTTTTATTTCATTATAGCCATTTTATTTTGAAAATGCCCCTTTTAAATGTTGTTTTTTTAAATGGCATTTTTCTCTAACACATTTCATCATGACATAATTTAGAATAAGTAAGAGGAACAAGACTTCATTGTTCCCTCTAGAGGAAATTATTTTTTTTCACTCTCTTGTCATTTTTACACACACACTAACATTTTTATTTCATTATAGACACACACACACACACACACACACACACACACACACACACACACACACACACACACAGGCCCGAAATACACGTATCGGTACGCACAAACAGGACATACACGTGTATCACTGTATGGAGAGCTATCAGAGGGCTGCATCATAGGATAGCACCCCAAGCAGTTGGAGGTTCGGTGCCTTCCTCAAGGGGCACACCTGTAGTGCCCAGGAGGTGAACTGGCACCTCTCCAGCCACCAGTCCATATTCCGTACTTGGTTCGAGCTGGACTCGAACCGGCGACCCCCTGCTCTGACATCCACTTTGATGTGTTGCTACCGCGTTAACAGAGCCCCCCTGGAAACACCTGTTGTGGAACCTAACTTTGATTAAAATTAAATTTCCCCAAGGCAAGTCCCCCCATGATGGACTGAGCGACTGCTGTCCCATTTTTCATAATGTCCCTTTTGACGACAGTGGTGTTGTCACCTCCCCTCTCACCTTTCAGCCAATCACGTATCCCCCTCCCTCTCTTAAAGCTGCAGTGGGTAGAAATGGAGCAAACGTGATTAAAAAAAGTTATTTTTATAAAACAGTCGCTATATCCTGACAGTAATGCATGAGACAATATGAAAAAAATCATGTTCCTCTGCATCCTCCGGTCTTCCTAATGGCATCTGCAAGATTTCACAGACCGAAGGAAAACAACCAATCAGAGCCGAGCTGGAGTCTGCCGTCTCTGAGCAGCTGTCAATCATTCGCAAACTCCGATCAAACGGTCAAACTAGGCAGCACTGATCAAATATGGATCAATATTCTGCTACTGTTAGGAATGCTTATTTTGAAAAATGTTCTTAACCGATAACCGACCCTCATTAACCAATTATTAACCTTTAACCAACAAGATTAGTGCGTATTCTGACTTTTCAGAAAATTTCTACTTACGGGGTCGTGAACGTCACAAGAGGGGGGCGAACATTGGGACTCTTCTCGTGAACATGGTAAACACGACCCCATTTGAAGGCACCACATGACATTGTTGTTGTTACTTTAGCCAACAGGTGCTAACTGGCTAATTCTGGTAGCAGTTGTTGAGCTGGCTAGCTGAAGAGGCAGGGGATATGTGATTGGCCGAAAGGTGACATGATTTGGAATGAAACGTGACGTATTAAGTCCGATATAACTCTATTATTATGAAAATAAGAAGCATCATTTTTTTTAATTATTAAATTATTTCATGAGCTCTTGTTTAATTTAATTTATATGTTCAACAATTTATTCAAGTTCTCATTTATTTCAGAATTATTATTATTATTATTATTATTATTTTGTTTAATATGGAACACCTTATAGCTCCATACTTATCGACCATACTTGTTTGGTTGTTGTTGAGCAGTCAGTTATTTATACCACATTGTTGTTATGGTCATCAACATGCTGCTTGTAGCAGGAGGATTAATGTTCAATGTGCAAGTCAAATTCATCAATTTACCAACATTATGAATGACGTGTCTCCCATTATTAACTTGTATTGCATTTTTTCATAAATGAGTTATCTGAATCCTATACTGAGATTAGCCAACAAGAATGAATCTGCCCTCAGTCCAGTCTAGAAGGTATAATTAACCAGAACATATCTGGAGTGAACCAACACGTTAAATCAAATATTTAATGCACTTAGGCATAACAATGAATTATCTTACATTTATCTAAGACAGATAGTTTCATGTGATGGTTAATGAATAAACTGAGGGACACCAACAGGTGGTCAGCCATGTTCTCTCTCTTTTGCAGTGTTCAATTAGTGCTTTATCATATATTTACTTATGATTTAATAGATTTGTTGAAATACCACTGAGTAGAAATGTACTTCTTTTACACAGCAGACATTTATGTATCAGGATTTTCATTGTTTTTTTTGTCCTGGGTAACTCTGGCACACTTAATTTTTGGAAGCATTATATGAATGAATATGTAATGTCACTATTTAAAAAGTGGAACACTTATTTTTCTTTTTTTTTAGGGCTGTCAAAGTTAACGAGTAAATAACTATCCAAATTTGCGCTAAATTTTGGCGAGGAAAAACTGCCATTTTCAAAGTGGTCCCCTGACCTGTGACCTCCAGATATGTGAATGTAAATGGGTTCTCTGGGTACCCACGAGTCTCCCCTTTACAGACATGCCCACTTTATGATAATCACATGCAGTTTGGGGCAAGTCATAGTCAAGTCAGCAAACTGACAGCTGAGAGTTTGCCATGTTATGATTTGAGCATATTTTTTATGCTAAATGCAGTACCTGTGAGGGTTTCTGGACAATATCTGACATTGTTTTGTGTTGTTGATTGATTTCCAATAATAAATAAATACATACATTTGCATAAAACAGCCCACTCCCATGTTGATAAGAGTATTAAATAAATCTCCCTTTAAGGTACATTTTGAACAGATAAAAAATGTGATTAATTTGCAATTCCTCACGATTAATAATGGACAATCATGTAATGTGATTAATCGTGATTAAATATTTTAATCAATTGACAGTCCTAATTTATACACAGTTTTGTTTGGTCTCTTGTAGCTCTGGGTCCCCAGATATTTATATTATTCATATTTTTTCCTCCATTTTTGACTCAACAACATCAGGCTAGGCTACGATAGGCTTTCGTGACACAGCTTCATGCAAATTTCTCCCTCGGGTTGAAAATTTCAACCCGCACAAATACACAAATTTCACGTATTTGCGTCTTTGCATTGACTTAGTACTGTGTGTAATCGCGTTGTGTTACTTTCACTTTTTACTCTGTATTTTATAATTCTTCTTCAGCACTTTTTACTCCAGTAAAACTCAGTGCTGTGTTCCATTAATGTATAGCAGTAAAGTGTTTGTGGAGCCACTTTTACCCACTACTGGTTATCTGAAACCAGTTGTGCTTCCCAGCCAAGGGGCCTCTCTCTTTCCTTCCCTCTCTATCTTTAGCTCTGTCCCGCACCTTGATGTGGAAGGAATTAATCCATCTAACTTTGTCAAATTGTTCCTAACCAATGCATTAGGATTATGCCAATCAGACTCTGTCAGACTGCTCATTAAAAACAGCAGTGCTAGTGTAATATTAGCCTGTTGAGCTAAGAGTGTGCATTTGCCAGGTAATGTGTGTACAGCGCAGTAGGTAACAACAGATCCAATGACCCCTTTCAATGTATTACAGGGGTTCATAGTAATGGACTTTTCACTGAAACTGAATTTAGTATTAATAGTTTCACTTGAACTTCTAGAACCCTGTATAGTGGTTATTTTCCCTTAAGGAAGTAAGGACATTTCTCAAATACAAATTGAGGGGAGAAGTAACTGCAGAACTATTGCTAGGTATTTTTCTAAATAGTCCTCCTTTAGTTTGGTCTCTGTTAAGCTGCTGTTGATGCAGCTCAAAGACTTCCTGCAGGGATTTCCCAATGAAAGCCTTCTATGGAAGTACGACATTACAGTATGTCTCCTGAACCTGCTGCTTATAGAGTACAGTCCAGACCTGCTCTATATAAAAAGCTTCTCGAGATAACTTCTGTTATGATTTGACACTACAGAAAAATTAATTGAATTGAATTTTATTGTGAAACCGATGGAGGAAGTGTTGAGTTTGCAGAAACAGTAAAAAAAAAAAAAAAAAAAGGCTATTCTTTTCAGGAAACAACTGTTGATTCACATAAGTGCTTTCAACTTCACTGAGTTTTCGTGACAAGATAGATGAAACAGTGCTTTGAGGCTGTGCCTTTTAACACTCAAACAGCAGCACATCATACAGTATGTGTTCCATATTTCAAACTGCAAATCGCCCTAAAGTGGCTGAATAGACATTATAGCTAATGTGTGTTAGTAAATGAATGGAGCACCTCTGCATCAGTTTCTTTAGAGAATATATATTGATGATATTGATGCTAATGAATTATACCGCAACAGAATGTACAGTAGAGCGGTATAGAGTACAGTACATGGGCACCACATATGATTTAGGAATTTACCTCATGTCACATTAACAGGGGTTAAACACTCTATATTTGACTTAGACTTACTGACCAAGAAGAGACTGAAAAATAATGGGTAAGAGGATCCCAACCTGGGGGTTGGGACCCCCACAAGGGGTCACAAGTTAAATCTGAGGGGATGCGAGATTCTTAAAGGGATACTTCACCCCCAAAGTGTGTATATCAAATACTCAGCCCGTGTTACCTTGAATTCCTGAAGAACACTTTGTTTTTCTCTCACGCCTCCACGCTGAACCAAGAATAAAAAAAAACGAGAAAAGTCTTGAGGCAATTGAAGTAAATGAGGACCACGTTTAACAACAGCTAAACTCTATACAGTATATAGCAAACTGAGTACTTGATATACAGATGGTCTACATCGTTTCTATCGCGATATAGGCTAGGCCTATGTTTATTACTTTTTTCTCTATAATGTCACTTAAAACTGTTATGCTCAATTTGTGGGCGGCTGTGGCTCAGAGGGTAGAGCGAGTCGTCCACCAATTGGATGGTCGGTGGTTCGATCCCGGCTCCTCTGGTCACATGTCGAAGTGTCCTTGAGCAAGATATTGAATCCTGAAGGCTGATCCATCGGTGTGTGAATGAGTATTTAGATTAGATCCTGATGGGCAGGTTGGCACCTTGCATGTCAGCCTCTGCCATCAGTGTATGAATGTGTGTGTGAATGGGTGAATGAATGGGTGAATGCTGATATGTACTGTGAAGAGCTTTGAGTGGTGGGAAGACTAGAAAGGTGCTACTTACATAAGTGCAAGTCCATTTGCCAGTATTTCACTCACACAGGAGTATACAGAAATAGGCTTTACCATGTGGTTATTTCATACTTTATAGACTATTTATTGATTGAATTACCAGAAAACATGCTATATCGTGATATATATGGTTATCGAGATATGAAATTACCTACTGTATATATTGTGAGAGAAGATTTTGGCCATTTCACCCAGTTTGTTACAATGCTAATTGGCATTGTATTTTACATGGTTGGAAAGCCTGTTTATTTACTTTCACAATGATGTCCAACTTGTAAGGATCATGCATTTGTGGGATGAGCAGCACAGCTGATTATGTGGGTAGCGCCCAAGAAAAATTTGCCAAAATTAAATCTGCCAATTTTAAACAGTGTATTCTCCTGACAATTCTCCACATTGTAACAACAGAGAAATAATCAACCAAACACAAGTTTCCAAACTTTTTTTATCCCAGTTTATATGCAAACTGAACTAAGAAAATAAATTAGCCTTTGGTCGTACAGGTAGAAAAGCCATGGAGTCCTTACAAATGAAAAGTGAGATTTGTACAGGAATAACAAAACAACAACTGCTAACGTAGCACAAACACACACAATGTTTGTCGGCAGACACACAGCTGACAACCTGATAAACTGAACTAAATGTGCAGTGGAGACTTTTACTGGGAAAGTGGCTGAATATCCGCGACACTACACACAGCATCTAAGTTATCTATCTGCTAAGTTAACGCTCCTGGACGGGTGAACTTGGGGATTCATTTGTCTGTTGTGCTCATACACTGCAGCTGGCGCACCGCTGCATGCGAGGCACAAATCTTTTCGGCTAACGGTTAATAATCGGTTAACGAGGGTCAGTTATCAGTTAAGAATTTTTTTCAAAATTAGTATCCCTACACTTATCCCATCCAAACTGGGCTTTAGTGAATCTGGACCTCCATCTGTACTAGCTACTTGGGTGGAAGATTTATGGCAAGTAAATATGCCAGCAGACACTAACTTACTAATGTTTTTACTAGGGATGCTCATTTTGAAAAATGTTCTTAACCTATAACCGACCCTCGTTAACCGATTATTAACCGTTAACCGACAAGATTTGTGCCTCGCGCCAGCTGCAGTGTATGAGCACAACAGACAACTGAGAACCCAGTTCACCGTCCGGGAGCGTTAACTTAGCAGCCACGGTGCTTCGTGTAGTGTCGCGGACATGCAGCCACTTTCCCAGTAAAAGTCTCCACCGCACCTTTAGTTTAGTTTAGCAGGTTGTCAGCTGTGTCTGCCCAGCGTAATGACACTCTGTCTGCCAAGATTAACGATAGAGATTGCCCGATAAACAGTGTTTGTATTTGTGCTACGTTAGCAGCTCTAGCATTGCCGGAGGCTTCTTGCTCGCAGTCTGTCAGCGCGACGTAACTTAACGAGTGTTCGTGTGTGTGTTGGTGGTGAGTGTGAGGTTGTTGGTGGCGTTCTAGCTGTGAACGTAGGTGTAGCAGTGTGTGTACAGTTAATTTTTCGCTGAATAAATGCTACGAAACTACAACTACTCCGTTCCACTCAAGCGAGCCGGAGAGACCGGAGCCGACTTCCTGTATCCTGCAACTCCGGCTCTGCCTCTTAAGGTGGGCTGTTAAGGTGGACCAGCTTTTCTCCTTAAAATGACGAGGCGCTCAGCTTTTTAATTAATTATAAATATGTATTTTAGCCGATAGCATTAATCGGTAAAAACGCTTCATGTCGGTTAACGGTTAAACGGTTAATTCTGAACATCCCTAGTTTTTACCACTAAATGAATGAATTCACTCCAAGATGCTGTGAGATTTTCACTGTGTGTGAGGTGAGTTTCCCAGACGGGCTCTGTTTGGACAGAAACTTGTAGAATACAGGCCACTGAGTCTTTTTCTTCTTTAGTATATTCCAGTGTCTTCAGTCTGCCACTGTGGAAAAGGCTTATTCCACATAGCAAGGTAGCTGCTTGGAGTTATGTTTGGCCAGCCAACAGACTTCCCGGTGTCTCACGTTACTTCCATCTTTTAAAATAGCACATTCTCACATTCTGCAGCTGAAGCCACCAGGGCCAGATCCTTCTGAGCTTTCCTCACTGTTTCATCACCTAACAACGCTCCTGCTGCTGCTGCTTTTACAATCACAACTGTTTCATTTCCAAACTTCAGACTCTCTGACACTCAGACAGACGTACAGGTGTCAGGCTCCGGGTGTGTGGTCTTGTCAGTCAGTGATTTAGTTTCAAGGCATGCTCCAAAGATAGTAGGATTTCATAGAAGTAAATAATGAAAATACAATGTAGATGACCACTTTTGTATCATTTCACAGCAAAAAGATCAAGTATATGATACCGTTGTTTTTTATTTAACCAGGAGTAAAAGCGCATTGAGATTAAAAATCTCTTTTCCAAGAGTGTCCTGGCCAAGATAGGTAGCTAGCAGCGCAGTTACACGGTTGCAGACATGAAACAAACATAACAATTTAAAACTAAGACAAAGAGCAAATTACAGAATCATAAGGTTTTGAAAAAACAGATGCCAGATGTACCAGATGTGGTTGCTTCCACGTCTTTTAGAGGCACTCTAAAGACACTTCAAGACAGCTGTAATTGAGTAAAGTAATTAATACGATCATTGATGGATAATTAACATCTCACATGCTTTTCAGATGCCAAATGAACCTCAGAGCTGCAAGTCTATAGTTACACTTAACCTGCATTATGCAGAGTGACTGCAAATCAGGCCTGAGATCGATTTTGTGTCACCATTTATGGATTTCTGATGCAGGTACCACTATTTAGTTTGTTTTAAGGTTGCAAACTAACGATTATTTTTATCAATTAATCTATAGATTATTTTCTGATTAGTCGATTAATCATTTGGTTAACTTACCAATAAATAATAACCATAACTTCTACCATTAATCTGTCTACCTTTTTTCAATATGATATCATATCATATAATACTACAATATAATATAACATATATGATATTATTACTAATAATATAATAATTATTATAGTATTGTATTGTATGTGTCAGTGTCTAAAGGGAATTAATGAAGATGAAAATGAAATATTAGAGATGAACAATATTTGAGACATTGTTTGTGTAATAGCAACCGTCCAGCCTGCAGAAGTGGATTTAACTTATCACACGTGGTCTCGGATAAACTGACGGGATGTTCTTGTCTGGGAAACAAAAAAAGTCTTGTTTGATTTATTAATTAATTAATACATTTTTGGCAAAACTCACAAAAACTGAAATTCTAAATAATTTCCACTTAATGTTGCCTATTCATAGATTGAAGCCTGCATGTTCCAGAGGAAGTTGTGTCTATTCTGAAGTTAAAAGTCCACTGTGTAGGATCTGGCGGTATCTAGCAGTGAGGTTGCAACCAAATGAATGCCTCTCCTGTGTGCCAAGCATGTTGGAGACCGACGCAACAATCTGGAGCCATCTGTAGCAGAGCCAGCATGTAGAGTGTGTGTTCGTGTGAAGTGAGTGGTGAAGCAAGAGATAGAGTGGTGGCGATGGCAGCAAGTAACATTGTCGACTCCGGCCCAATCAGGAAAAGAGTTTGGTTTGTCCGTTCTGGGCTACTGTAGAAACATGGTGGTGCAACATGGCAGACTCCGTGAAGAGGACCCGCTCCCCATGTAGATAGAAACGACTCATTCTATGCGAACGAAAACACAACAATTCTTATTTTCAGGTGATTATACACTAAAGAAAACATGCTTATTAATATTATATCCTATTTCTGCCAATACATCCTCTTAATTGTTACACACTGGTCCTCCTACAACTGAATTTAATTCCAATAAATAACGAGCATCCTGTTCCATTTATCACATTTATAATAAACCAAATTTCATTCAAATCGGTTCAGAATCAAGCTTAAGTGAGTTACAGTCTGCATCTCAATACACATTGTATTTGTTTACTGATGGTTAATATAAATCCGATATTCTCTCTCTTTTAGCTCCGTTTTTGGTCTCCACCAACTCCTGAGGGAAATATCTGTCTCTTTAACTGCTAAATGCTCCTCTATGTTCACCAGCTAGTATCTAACTGTGTCTGTCTGCTGAGGCAAAAGACACAGCGTAAGGTGAAAGACACAGGAACATGAGGTGTTTGAATAACAGCAGGAAGTTACATATCGTAGTATTCAACACAGTCAACAGCAGCAGAGGCTGTGACAGCTCATAGAGGCAATTAAAGGACTTTTAATTAAAGGGACTGTTTGTAAGAATCAGAAATGCTTGTTAACAGCGACACCTGTGGCTGTTAAGTCAACGAAAGTCAGCGACGGCTCGCGCCTGCTCGCTCTAAATAGACATGAACGAGCATCGCTCAAAACAGTGAGGCGACACACGTCAACTAAAACCACAATATTACTCTATATTTCATCTGCTTGGCAGTAATGTTAGCTGACCAGATGAATCAATGCTGATCCTAGTGTTGGCTTTTCCTGCTTCAGCCTCCCGACCCCTGTCGGAGACGATAACGTTTCTTGCTCCGGAGCCCCGTCACTTCACAAGACGCGGAATACCTCTGTTGGTCTGGAGGAGCTGCAGCAGTTATTTCTGCACAAACGTCCACTGTACATTCACTAGATATTCTCAGAGCTAAACTAACTCTTCTGCAGTGTGCACTTGAGAGTCGAGCGAGCTGAGTGAAGGCAGGCAGGCAGAAGAGCAGAGGAGCAGAGACTCCGGCCCTGGAGACCAAAGCTACAGTCTCCCCCGCGGACTCCGACCGCGGCCAACACTGTTTTGCAAGACGGGCTTCACTAGATATAACTTTGTGGTTTTGGTGCTTCCGTGTAGTTTGTGTTGGAGTCTTGTCTGAACAGCGTAGCCACACATGAGCGCGCATATGCGAGCGCGCATGGGCCACCGACCCGGTTGATTTATACGTGTAAGAAGTTACCAAAAGTCCCTTTAAGGAAGCTTGTCAAGTAATCCAGCGATAGTTGTCTGTACATTCAAGGGTACACTGCAAAGTTTTAGCTCACAGCGTAACTAGCTGAATCCACAGCAATATTATCTTTCCAATTTACATCCCTCTAAGCACGATGGGAACTGTAGTTCCAGGGCAAAGTTGTCTCTATTTAGTCTGAGGGGGGAGGGGGGGCCCTCAGTGTCAGCTGTTGAAAACCCCCCCTGTGATAAATTAATCTTGACTGATGTATCCAGTATGAGCCTGGACAGTCTATCAAGCTTTGGTTCTGCCATGCCTCACCATTGGAAGCCATTACATTGCTTTGCACAAATACTAACAAAAGGAGCTAAGCTGAATGTTATTGAAATATATTAAGTGTGTTTCATTTCACAACTGTTTCTTATTAGTTTCTGTTTTGCTCTTCTCACCTGTCTAAACTGTCCATCTTGTACTTTGCATGTTGTTCCTGAATCTTAATATCCTTGCTACCAGCAGAGTACAGCAGACATGATGCAATGCAGTAAAGTTCACAGTAACATTTAGGGTTTTGGTGGCTCTACCAACGTTTTACACAAAAGAATTAGGGATGCACCGATAGCTGGATCGGATATCGGTGACAATGGAGCCGATCCATTTAATTCAATTTTATGTTTACATACTATATACATTATAGACTGGAATTTTAATTCTTGTTTATGTTTTACCCAAGTTGTTGATGCATTAAAAAGATTTGCCTTTGAATTGTATTTCCTGTTAATTTTTATACCCCCGCGACAACGTAGTCGGGTTCCGCGTGTCCGTACTTCCGTCTGTTCGCGTGTCACACTTTTATTTCCAGAGCACAACTCAAAACTATTTAACTTAGGAACTTCAAATTTGGTATGATGGTTGACCGTGTGGTCTAGTTGTGCCTTTTGGGGGTTAGAAGTATGTAAGTTTTTATTGGACTTCATTAGTTGTAACCCACAGAAGACATTCCGCAAATGTGTACCATGATCTGCAAATATTTCACTATCCTCAAACATGTATTTTTGTATTCGTGTTGTGTAAAGTCACATCCACAAAAATACAGGGTGATTTGCAAATACACATAACTTACTCTTTAAATACGTATTTTAAGGTTTACATGTAAAGTGATAAACACGCATTTGTGCATCTATTTATACACGTGGAATGCTATTTGCGCATTTGCAGATCGCTTCCTGTGCATTTGTGGACCATGTGACATTTGCAACTTCCCTCCTGTTTGTTTACAGAATTTTGTCCAATTGGTACCGCACAGATCTGTAGAAACAATCTGTAAGTTAGAGGTCCATTTACTAGCTCCACCAGGAGGGGCCGACATCCCCTCACATGAGCTGACGGAACTACAGTCTAAAGCTATAGAAGAAGAGTCTAAGGAGACAACCACAGCCTGGCTTCTGGAGGTGAAAGACGACGTGGAATATCTTTATTTAACGCGAGCCAGCGTCACTGACTAAATCAGTTTGATTGTATTGTTTTTAACTGGCCGCAAGAGACGAAGCGCTGTGCAGCGTGCGCGTTTGGTCAGACTTCCTGTTTCTAAAAAGACAAATCTATCTTATGTTTTTTCAAGATAAGATAGATTTGTCTTTTTTATTTACTTATAGCCTAATAACATCGGATGCTCTGTCTCCGAACCGTTAAATAAATGATGTACTTATGTTACGCCATGTACACAAACCACATACCTATCAGCTGTGCGGTGAAGACTAGAGACGTAACCACTTAAAAGATGGGTATTTAGGTGTTTGTAGTGAAATGAGGAGGTATCCTATCAGATAACATCATTTATATATATTTATATCATTTCAATTTCACCAATCAGCCGTTTCTCATCTTTTGGAATAAGGAATAATTAAAACAGGAAGTCTGACAAAACATGCACGCTGCGCACCGCTTCGTCTCTCGCGGCCAGTTAGTTCATTGTAATAGAAAACAATGAAATCAAAGTGATTTAGTCACTGACGCTGGCTCGCGTTAAATAAAGATATTCCACGTCGTCTTATACCTCCAGAAGCCAGGCTGTGGTTGTCTCCTTAGACTCTTCTTCTATAGCTTTAGACTGTAGTTCCGTCAGCTCATGTGAGGGGAATGTCGCCCCCTCCTGGTGGAGCTAGTAAATGGACCTCTAACTTACAGATTGTTTCTACAGATCTGTGCGGTACCAATTGGACAAAATTCTGTAAACAAATAGGAGGAAAGTTGCAAATGTCACATGGCCCACAAATGCACAGGAAGCAAATACGCAAATAGCATTCCACATGTAGAAATAGATGCACAAATGCGTGTTTATCACTTTACATGTAAACCTTAAAATACGTATTTACAGAGTAAGTTGTGTGTATTTGCAAATTGCCCTGTAATTTGGTGGATGTGACTTTACACAACACAAATACAAAAATACGTTTGTGGGTAGTGAAATATTTGCAGATCATGTTACGTATTTGTGAATTGTCTTCTGTGGATTACAACTATTATCTACAGATCTGCTGCAGTGCCAATCGGACAAAATTCTGTAAACAAACAGGAGGGAAGTTACAAATGTCACATGGCCCATAAATCCACAGGAAGCGATCTTCAAATGCGAAATAGATGCACAAATGTGTAGATATCACTTTACATGTAAACCTTAAAATACGTTTTTACAGAGTAAGTTATGTGTATTTGCCCTGTATTTTTTGTGGATGTGATGTTTAAGTCAAGCCTGATGTTGCTTTACACATAAAAGAATAATGCCAGTCACTTCCATACATTGAGCCATACAGCTTATTAATTAAAGACTGGTATCAGATTGGTACTTGGTATCGGCCGATACCCAAAGCCCAGGTATCTCTATCGGTATCAGGACTGAAAAAATCGGATCGGTGCATCCCTAAAAAGAATTAGGAAAAACACAGATGTACTTAATAAAGTTAATAATGACAGCATTCCATTAGGTGTTATCATCCAAGGGACCTGGTATTGTGCACACTGGGTCACTACTGTAATATGGCTTACTGGGACACTTCCAGGGATCATTAATGGTTTTACATACTGAACACCTGTGCCTATACCACTGTAACAAGTCAACATCTCTGCTGTGAATAAGGTCTTTTCAGATGCTACAGCAAATGCAGGGGGTATATCTATATCTTTAATATAATGTATTGAAGGTTTCCTAACTGCTGCTGCTGCTGCAGGTCATCTTCATGAAGCTGTGAGACAGACAGACTCAGGAACGTCTGATTGGCACACTGATTAGTGGTGAGCTCCTGCAGCGATAAGAGAGGTTTAAGATCAAGTGATTAAGTGATGAGGGGAATTTGCCTTCTTGAACTTAAAGTGATTGGATAACAGCAGGAAGAAAGTGACACAGAGCCGAGATGTGTAACCTAAATGTGACCGTGACGACTACTACCTGAGCTTTTCCTTTCTCTTAATAAGCCACTAGTACGATTTTCTCATTTTGTTAGCTTGGCCAGGCGTAAGTCTGTTAGGAGATCATGCGTTCGGTTGTGTGTGTACTTGTGTGTGTGTCTGTCTGTCCACAGCTAATCTCGCACACTACTAGACTCATCAACTTAATATTTTTTGTGCTCATATATGACTGTATCCTAAAGGTCCTCTCGTGGTTGCGGCGATTCACACTTTTTGAAAACCTTTTTGAAATCTTATCGACTGTTTTATAACGTCATTGACTGCTGATTCCTCGCTCTTCTTAACAGGGCAGTAGAGGCCGCAAGTGATAAACAACTGCTTCAGTAGCAAAAGGCATGTCCAGTAATCAAACAAGCCTTACCTCGTCTGTTGCAGGCCACATGTTGGCCTTTGTAGTTGCTCAAAAAACTGACATCCATAGAAAAGTTTGGTCTCATTTTGAACCGGAGTATCTGCAGATTAATTCTATGCCCGATATGTTATGATCCACTAAAGTTAGGCACCATACGAGATGACTGAATCCCTGTTTTTGTTATCTTTGCCACTATCTTGACTGTAAGGGTGCCAGGAGGGACAACTGAGTGAGATTCAAGTCTTCTTTGTTTGGTAGGGGAGAGGGAGACACACCTGGTGGAGATCTGCACTCTACTGAGTGCACTTTTCTAGTTTGAAATGCTTCTTGTTTTATGGGCCCATCAAAATACCAGTACATCAACACACATGTTGAATCCTTCAGTCGTAACTGAACAGTTGGAAAGAGCGTGTCGACAATACTTAATGACCCGATTGACTGACCCTCTTTTGTTTACTGCTTATTCCTGGTAAGAGTTTGGCAGGCTGTCATTTCACAGCAGTTACTCTGTGTTCATATGTCATTAACTGAAAAATATGGCAAAAATGGTCTATGAGTTTTGTGTGTGTGTGAAACTTCAAAGATATATACATCCCACTGAAATAATTCTATTGGAGCCTGACCCATATTGATTTTTGAAGGTGATACTAATATCAAGATTATATTTTTTTAAAGAACTGTGAGCAGATCTTTGGCATTCTGTACAACAGTTTCTTGTTACTTCGTAGATGGCATATAGTCTATGCCACTACCAATGTGTGATAAGATAACATCTGCAGATAAAATCAGCTGGCCTATTACTCTTAGTCTTCTAAACTGCATACATACATTTTAATATGTATATATATATATATATATGTATATATGGGCAAATATTAGTCAGTAGGCTTATTTATTGAGATGACCAATCACTTTCCCTCTAAATATAAATACAATAAGAATAAAAAAGAAAACACAATCTTAATTAATGCAATGTTTTTTAATAGTGTTTGAAGAGTTGAAATTCCCATTGAGTCTTTTTGACATAGTCACTGGTTTTTGGATGTATTTCCCCCCCCAATTGCAAACAGGAGCTGCTAACAGGACTCGAGTTTTAGGAGGTTACCGGGTTCACATCCTGTGTGAAAGTGTTAAACCAACGCATAGTTGTCTTTGTGTCCGTGGGCGTTAAGTTTCACTTTTCAAACGTAGTTATACGTAAACACAAAACATTTAATTCAGTTTTACAATGTTAGAGTTAGAACGTGTTGCTTTTAAGTTTTGCCTTCACTTTTACACTGTAGTTGGTGCAGTAGGCCCCTACTGACCCACATCTATGAGGCTTTTAAGGACTGATAACGGCCATTTAATGAGCTGATAACAGTTGAATCGAGTCAAGAGCAGTCATTAAAAACAGATTTAAATGGAAAACATACAAACAGAAGAAAAAGAAAGCAAGTAGTTTGCTGGAAAACCACAGAGGACCCTTAATCAGCACTGGCACTTCTGTTCTCCTGGCAGTCCTAAATGTACTAAAGTACATCAGGATATGAAACCAGTTGTGATGGTGAAAGGTCGCACAGGGGGAAGGACTTTAAAAAGAGAGCACTACAAATGTAGTGATGTGCACAGATTCATAGTGTCATACAGAGTTATTGGGGTCAAATGAATGAAGCAATGGTGAGCGGACAAGATGTTGAATATCTGAGGAAAGATTGTGTTTAAATGCTTGGTTGGTTGGTTAAATTGATGATTACAGTCCCAGCATAAGTAAAGGGGTCTTTAAGATGTGACTTGTCTGCTGGTGAGTATCATAGTCGAGTGGAAAAGCTGCATCAGTGTTTGAGCGTTTTGTCTGGTAGTTCTGCTGTCCCCTCAACACAGAAGTGTAAATCAAACTTAACTGGCGTGACTAGCCGTTGTTTGTTATTCAGACAGGGCGACAGGATGTTGTCAGCAGCAGCAGAGAACAGGACAAACAGAGTGAATATGAATTTGAAGGAAATGTTGTACATAATGTATGAAATGTAAAATTCAAGTCCACTGAAGAGCCCTGCTCTAGGGTTATGTTTAATGTTGCTAATAACGATTATTTTTTTTACTTTATTATTCGATTAACATCAGAAAATAGTGAAAAATTATCAGTTTCTTGGAGCCCAAGGTAATGTCATCAGGTGTCTTGTTTTCTTCGACCAACAGTCCAAAAACCCAAATATATTTAATTTATATATTATGTTAAAAAAAAAATTTGATAGCTTAAACAAGACACTTTTTTTTTTTGCTTAAAAATGACAAATGATTTATTGATTATCGAAGTAGTTGCTGACTTATTTTCTGTTGAGTCAGAGAACACAAACCATACAGCATGCATTCTTGTATTCCATGTAAAGTTGCAATGACAGATTATATTTTTATATATTATTGGTTTTTTTTGGGTTTTTTTACAATTAGTCGATTAATCCAATAATCATTTTTATCGATTAATCTATAGGTTATTTTCTGATTAGTTGATTAATCCTTTGGTTAATTTACCAATAAATAATAACCACAACTTACTGTTTACCATTAATCATCCAACCTTTTATTCAAGTAATATAATATAATATAATATAATATAGTACAAGTAATATAGTACTACAGTACAATACTATAATATTATATAATAATATCATATAACAATAGATATAGAAATCTACAATTTTGGAGAAAATCACAAAATCTTAAGTTGTAAATCATTTCCACTTGATGTTGCTTATTAGATCGGAGCCTGCATGTCCCAGAGGAAGTTGTGTCTATTCAGATGGTTAATGTTTTGATGTAACCGGTATCATGTTCAAATTCTCACGTTTATAAAAAAACAAATGTCATGAAAATCGGTTCAGAATTACGCGAGTTACAGTCGATTTTGAGAGTAATCTGTATCTCTTAATACATTGTATTTGATTACTAGCGGCTCTTATCCTCTCCAATATGGCGGACGCTCAGACGCACGTCAAATCGCAAACGTGCTATTTTTGACGTTAATGTAAATCTACGGCTTCTAATCAATGCCTTCATCAATATTGATGCAGCCCTCACAGTTACTGCTTCTGTTCAATGACTTCTGAAATCTATACCTATCAGTCCACTCACTGTCTGCCGTGTCTCTCCCTCCCTCTGCTCTTCTCTTGCTGTAGGTACATACCAGGGCCAGTGGACCGGTGGGATGCGTCATGGCTACGGCGTGCGTCAAAGCGTTCCATACGGAATGGCGTCAGTCATCCGCTCACCTCTACGAACCTCGTTGTCTTCCCTCCGCAGTGAGCAGAGTAACGGTACAGTCCTGCGTGACAGCCTGTCCGACAGCCCCGCCGGCACACGCGGCGGCTTCGTACTCAACTTCCACTCGGACGGAGAAGGTTCAGAGAAGAAGAAGGGTCTTTTTCGCCGCGGCTCCCTCTTCGGGAGCCTTCAGCGACTGCGCAAATCGGACTCACGCTCATCGATTTCCAGCAAGCGCAGCTCGGCACACAGCGACACCAACATGAGCCGCATCAGCTCGAGCGACGCCAATTCCACCATCAGCTTCGGAGACGGAGACCCCGTCGACGACTACCTGCCTCTGGAGGACAACGTGGACGCCACCACCACCGAGTCCTACATGGGCGAGTGGAAGAACGACAAGCGCAGCGGCTTCGGCGTCTCCGAGCGCTCCAACGGCATGAAGTACGAAGGCGAGTGGTTGAACAATAAGCGCCACGGCTACGGCTGCACCATCTTTCCCGACGGAAGGAAGGAAGAAGGGAAGTACAAGAACAACGTGCTGGCCCGCGGCATCAGGAAGCAGCTGATCCCGCTGAAGAACACCAAGACCAAACAGAAGGCAGATCGAGCCATCGAGGGAGCAGTGAGAGCAGCAGCTATCGCCAGAACCAAAGTAGAGATTGCCATCTCCAGGTAAAGATCATCTCAGAAAGCCGTCAACTTTCACCCCCTTCTTTTGGGCCATTATTTGCCTTATCTGCCGAGGCAGCGCTGATCAAATAGAAATAGAAATATTTTGTTACTTGCTTTACATTTGAGGAGAGAAATAGGCATTACAGTAACAGAATATTCAGCCTAGTTTGCCCGTATGGTCAGAGTTCATGAGTGATTGACAGCTGCCTCCATTGACTGAACAGCCAATAGGAATGCTCTCTCTCTGAAATGACCTGTGATTGGTCAAAGGCTAGATTTTCTAAAGCCTGAAAACAGAGCCATGAGGAAGTGCAGAAGTCTAGTTTTCCCTCAGAACACTTGAATTACAATATGCTGAAAGGTTATTATGGGATTTTTTTTTGCCCAAAAACATTCTGCCTACTGCCGCTTTAGTACAACATACATATTTGCTTCCTAACTTTGGGAGTGGCCATTGTTAAGTTGTTGTGTATTATAAGGCATTAGCCTGCACTTTGCTGTCAGTAGGTGGATGTGACAGAGAGCTCATGCTACTGTAGCAACTTCAGTAGATAAACACATCTGCATACTGCTCCATGTAAACTCTGAAGACCGCTGATTTAGCTGTCATTATGTTCCTCATAGTTTTGATGGACTACATCAATGGTTCCAAAAGCTTGTGTGGCTGTAGCAGGCCAGAAAATGTGCTAGTCCCCCCTAATACAATATATCATTGTAAACATAACTATAGAATTTAAAGTAATATAATAATATGCCTTGTAAGAACTTAGTACTAATTATAAATGCAATATAATGCTTTAAAGTTAAAGCGATAACATGTTTTGTTTTAACACCACTAATTTCTTTAACACATTAACACAACTTGTGATTTTCATGTTGTAGCGGCTCAGTTTTAAAGCTAGAGTAAAGATACTGGTATCATAGAATTTTCGAATAGTCGTTAAATTATAAAAAAATAGTTTATGCAACTATTAGTCCCATCTTAAAAAATATATATTTCCCTTGTATTAACCGTTGCAGGCACTGCCTGGTAGTACCGTTACTACCGGTAAAACGTGTCTGGCACGTTCAGTTCAGCTCTTTTCTGTCAGCGCAGGGAGGTGTGTGTGCCGCTTGCACAAACCCCCGTGCTCCTTCCAAAGGAGGAAGGAGTGTTGGGTACCTGAAGGCGCACGGCAAGGCCGCCGCGCCGCACTTGGCTTAATGTTCTGAATGGCTGGCCAGGCCCGTTGGCACCGGACCACCCTCCCCGGGCAGACCCCCGCGCCCCTAGTAGTTTCAGCAGGTAGATCAGCTGTTCCAGAAGCGGAGCATATCGTCATTCAAACCCGACAGAAACAAAATAAAACTCGCCAAAACAGTCTCGGTCTGTCTTTCCACCGGCCTCCTCCACTGTTCCAACAATATGGTTGAAAAAAAAAACGCAGATTATTTGAATAATAATCGACTAATTCCCAGTGATTTTTAAATAGTATTTTTGCTTGGAATGCACATCCCTAGTACCAACCATGTCATACTTGTCATGAAGGAGGTTAAATAACGCTCCAAATGTACGCTAAATTGGTGAGGAAAAACTGTCACGGACATTTTCAAAGGGGTCCCTTGACCTCTGACCTCCAGATGTGTGAATGAAAATGGGTTCTATGGGTACCCACGAGTCTCCCCTTTACAGACATGCCCACTTTATGATAATCACATGCAGTCTGGGGCAAGTCATAGTCAAGTCAGCACACTGACACACTGACAGCTGTTGTTGCCTGTTGGGCTGCAGTTTGCCATGTTATGATTGGAGCATATTTTCTATGCTAAATGCAGTACCTGTGAGGGTTTCTGGACAATATCTGTTATTGTTTTGTGTTGTTCATTGATTTACAATAATACATATATACATACATTTACATAAAGCAGCATATTTGCTCACTCCCATGTTGATAAGAGTATTAAATACTTGACAAATCTCCAATAAAAGATGAAACAAATGTGATTAATTTGCGATTAATAGCGATCAGCCCTAGTTTTTACTTTTCAAAAGATTACCCCCCCCACCCACCTCCCCACCCCCACCAATATGTTTACCATCTCTTGGGTGAGAGATGTACAAATACAAATGCAGCACAATGAGGATACAGACATTTCATACACCAGATGTAATATAATGCGAACCCTGCCGATGCACATTCAACCCACGCCGGACTGGTTCATATGAGTCAGCTGTCACTCTGTTTGTCACTGTTAGTAGAGAATCCTACCACCCCCCATCACCCTCTCTGTCTGTCTCTATCCCTCTCTCTCACATCCTTATATTTCTCACAGTACAGTAGGAAGTGATATTGTGTCTCCACCTCTCTTGTATGACAAAGTGAACACAGCCCGGAGTAGTACAGTAGGTGGTAGTGGGTTTGAGTTCAGTGAATCAGATTTTTTTTTCTTGGTAGTTTTACATTGCATTTTACCAGTTGACTCCAGCCTCTCAGTTACGTTTCGAGGGGCGCTTTTCTCTCAGATTACGGTCACAGTTTTAAACAGTTTTAAACACGTGGTTAACGTTGTTAATTGAAACAAAAAAAACGCAACAAAACTACTTGGTTAGGTTTAGTAAAACATGCTAATAAGTGAACACTGACTTTTAGTTACACATGGGACACAAACAGCGGTCTCCTGGATGAAAGTCCTGTGTTTGTTGGAGCCATCCATCCTCTCTGACCTCCTCCCTACGCACACTTCCGCTGATTATCATTACAAATTGATTTATGATACGTCTAAAACAAACGTAATCCGCGACAACATACTTTTCCCTTGAAATGTAATTCACAATGCAGTTTAGTTGTATGGGAACGTGAGTTTTTAGTAGACAGGGCTGGTCAGGATGTTGAGTCTGTAGTTTAGAGGAGAAGGACCGGAGCTAGCTTTCATGGCTGGGATGTTCCAACAAGCACTGCACTAGTTGAATTGAGAGAGAGAGAGAGAGAGAGAGAGAGAGAGAGAGAGAGAGAGAGAGGGTGGGAATAAAGAGAGAAAAAAGAGACATAGGGAGGTCAAGAGAGTAGGTGTGTGGGCTGGAGGGAGAGGGAGAGAAGCAAGTAGGCACATTCTTGGCCAGATTGCCAGTTTGTGCACAAGTGCATGTGTTACCTGTGTGTGTGTACGTGTGCGCGTGTGTGCGTCAGAAGTAGTGCTTGTCTAAATAAGGCCAAGGAGGACGACGCTTATCAACAGCTGACAGCACCCCCACCCCCCCACCCCTTCCCCAGTCCGTCAGCAGTGTGCTTTATCTGGTATCCTCCGTGGTCAGGTCAAGAACTCTGTTGATGACACGGCTGACCTTTGGACTGGAGCTTCCTGGTTTGGTTTCTGTTGTGGCTCGAGGTTGATTTCTAATTGATTATTATTATTATAATAGTGTATAAATAGTACCACGGACAATAATAATAACGTAGTACTGAAAGATGAGTTGTGTGTCACTCTTAGAAATAAGGGTTGCAAATGAAGGGCTGAGGTTCAAGGGTTCTTTGTAAGACTAAGGGTTCCACAAAGAACCATTTTCACCCAAAGAACCCTTTTTGGGAGAAACAGTTCAAGGATTGTTGAAAGTATGGGTGTTAAAAGCCCAACCCAGCCCACACCCGCTTCAAAAACTTTGATTGTGAACCATGATCGTGGTGGGTTACGCTGCACCACATCAGCGCCGGCCATTTAAGCCCCTTTTCTCTGAAACCCATTATTTCCAATTGGCTTGCGCAATGCCATGAAGGCGTTTTGAGCAAGGCGTTTTGAGCAAGGCGTTTTGAGCAAAACGTGGGCATAGCGCGGCGCTCGCTGAACACTGCCAGCCAGTCACAGTGGTAGTTTTTAGTCATTAAAAATCAACTAGAAACCAAATAAACAATAACATTCAGCTGAAAAATAAGAAAATGACCCACCCTCTGTTTTAATGATGAAGGTTTTACTGTTAATAATAATGTTAATAATATTAAATATTACATTATGGTGTTTCTTTTTTTGTACAAATTCATTTGAAAGTAAATTATAAAATAAATAAAAATAAAATGTGTGATTAATTGCAAATTAATCACACATTTTTTCATCTGTTCAAAATGTACCTTAAAGGGAGATTTGTCATTAATTTAATACTCTTATTAACATTAAGCCTGCGCGACATGAGGAAAATCTGCGATGTGTGATAAAATTGTTCAATATTGCGATATGACCTGCGATAAATAAACAAATATTGAAGTGTGCATATTAGCTATACGTATGTCTGCCTGGTTGTTTTTAAATTCAGAACTGGATTAGAATTGAATATTTTAAATATAACCAGGCTAAATGTTGTTTCTAGAGCAGCAACAGTAAAGTTTACAACAGCAACAGTCACCATATAAACTCACTAATATCTCACGGGAAACAATCTAAAATGTTAATAAAATAAATCATATTCCTGAGTGAAGATGACAAAGACTGAAGAACACAGACGTCCTTCCTCCTGTCCTCTGACCTCTTGTCCTCTGTCCTCCTCCCTCTGTCCTTCGTCTCAGCCAGCTGATGAGTTTACCAGTAAGAAACATGACAAACTAACCTAAACAGTTAGACTACATAACCTACTGCAGCTTTTATTTTAGCTTGTGTAGCCGAGGGTTACGTTGCTCCTATACTTTATGAAGATAATAAATGAATAACATGGAGGTCTGCACAGAGCAGATTGCTTTCCTCCATGTTAACAGTTTCATCATGTTGATCCTTGTTGAACAGGTGCAATGATAACGTAGCTTGGCTTTACACTTGCAAAGTTTTATTGGACTTACTGACAGTAATGCGCGTAGTCGTCATCAGCTCATCTCCACCGCGGCCTCTCTGATCAGCTGTTCACTGACTTCACTGTGTGTGTTTGTGTGTGTGGAGAGCTCTGACACAGAGCAGGAAGTGTGATAATAAACACTACAGTCTTTAGCCCCGGAGCCCGTTTACTAACGGGTTTCTGTGACCATCCCTAAATAAAATGATTTTTCTTTATTCATCTCATTTCAGACAGCCTTTTGCGATGTGTTTATCACACATGTTCATATCGCGCTGACGATGAAAATACAATTTATTGGTCAGCCCTACTGTAAAGAGGAGACTCGTAGGTACCCATAGAACCCATTCACATATCTGGAGGTCAGAGGTCAACGGGTCCCCTTTGAAAATGGTCATGACAGTTTTTCTTCGGCAAAATTTAGTGTAAGTTTGGAGCGTTATTCAACCTCCTTCATGACAATCTGATGGATTCCTTAGATTTTCTAGTTTCATCATATGATACCAGTATTTACACAGAATTTCTAGCTTTAAAACTGAGCCCGCTACAACCTAAAAATGCAAATTGTGTTAATGCATTAAAGTGGCGTTAAAACGAATTTGCGTTATCACGTTAATTTTGACAGCCCTAGATGGTAATACTAGTCAATCATCTAACACGGGGCTCTAAGTCACTGTACTATACTTCACTATGGTGAGGCTTATAATCTCATTCAGTTTCATAAATCTCTGCTCAGACACTTCCAAATTAACCATACGTAGCAAAATGGGGGCAACTTCACTGTGTATGTTAGTTACTAGCTGGATGCAGAACTCACTCTGAGTCTGAGTGTATCACATTTGTGTCTTTTTGCAGGACGTCCCATGCGCGGGCCAAAGGAGAGGCTGCAGACCAGGCTGCACAGTCAGCCAGTCAGGATTCTGATATCGCCAGAGCCGTGGCCAGAGAGCTGTCCCCGAACTTCCATCAGCCAGGTACTGTAACAGCAGCACGCAGCACAGTAGAAAAGCATAAAGTGAATTAAACGCTAAAGACACTAAACAATCTTTTATTTTGTCCTTTGACATGACAGAAAGCATGGTGTGTACTGGTTTTGTTTCTGCAGATTACAGCCATGTGTAGCCTATAGCGCCAACTTCTGACCAAACTACGCTGTAGCCGAGTTTATTCGCTCCAAACAAGTTAATGGAAATGCGGCTAATTCATAATTCATTAATTCTTTTTTTTTTGTGAAATTTCAAAAGTTTGCTTCAGATTCGCTTGACAATTTAATGGAAACACAGGTAATGTTGCCTTGCTCCCAGATCTCAGCTATTACTTTGATGAGTACAATGGTATCATAAGTGATGGACTACAGAAATAACACCCATGTTGTAATAAAGCAGAATTATCCTTCGATGCTGGGATATTTCCCTGATAAATATCATTTTCTTAACTCTTGATATTTCAGGCCCTGACTACGTACGGCAGAAGTACAACGAGCCAGTGGAAGTGAAGGAGGTTGTGGAGGAGAAAAAGGAGAAATCTCCATCAGGGAGCCCTCATTTCTACCGGAAAGGCACGACGCCCGACCCGTCTCCGTCTCCGAGCCCAGTTCCCAGCCCCACTCCTTCACCCGTTGCTGTTGTTAAAAAGAGCTTTTTTAGCAGTAAAACTCCTGCCGCCATTGCTCCAGCAAAGCCTGCTGGGAAAGAGAACGCAACCCCAACAGCTGAGTCTTTGACAGCAGGTAAACCACGTTTTAATCTGACCAACAAGTCTTCCTCATGAAACACCCTTCATCACAGTTGTCAAGGTCACAAGGTTCATTTATTTTGTCATTTTACAACTCAGAGTTGCTCAGTGAAATGTAAGGTGTAGCCTCTTCACACTACACACACATAGAACATATATTTAAATTAGAATAGAATACAATATTTGTATTTAGAGTACGTTCAGTTATATGAAGCAGCAGCAATGATTTTAGTTTGACTTTGCTCACTGTCACTCTGTTAGTGTGGATATTATGAAGTGAAATGTCTGGTTGCTCTGGTTTGCATTCTACAATGAAGCATAGAAAGTGTTCAAATGGAGCACAGTGGGATATGATTACCAGCTGGTGTTCCTTGGTTGCAATTAGGGGTGCATCTACTACATCAATGTATCGATTTATTTTCTCACGATCCAACTACATCGATAGGTACTCGGCAAGTTGTCCTTCACGGGGGCGTATACCTATCTAAAATCGATTTACAAGGTAAATAATCAATTGTAACGATACCAAGAATTTGTATTTAGGCACCACAAACGTTACATGGATGTATTTTTATTTATTTTTTTAGCACTTTTATTCGTAAAAAAATGTAAAGCGTTACTCCGGTTCACTCTCCCTGAGTATAACGTCATCGACATGCACCAGCTTGCAGCGCAAGTGTGCATGCAGACGAACGGCACTCCTTTGCCGGTATTCCTCGCTCACTCTCAACCGGTAGCGGCGTGGAGGGAGACCGGCACCGGTCTGCATGAGGTGCCGACGCTGCGATGCAGAGGAGCCAGTCAGCAGAATTTCACTTTGGGAGTGTTACGTGACGAGGTGGTGTTCATCAATCCACCTGACTAGGGATGTCACGAGAACCGATACTTCGGTACCAACTAGGTACCAAAATTCAAAAAATGTGACGGTACACGTTTTCTTCGGTACCGATGCCTGTAATGGTCATTTGGTACCGGAGCGGAGGTACTGGAGATGCAATTCTTCCGGCTGTAATGGGGGCAGTATACGCTTACAAGTGTTCTCATCTGCCGTGAAATGAAGGAAGAAGAAGAACACCGTAACAGCACGGAAAAATACAACAACACGAAGACGTGAAAGAAGCCAGCTGGAGGGTTAGCCAAGCTACGTGCAATGAACGAGAGCGAAAACGCTAAGCAACCGACCGGCCAGTTAATTATTTTCCGACACACCTCCAACTCTGGGTAGTTTGTGAGCTGCGGCAGGGAATAAATCCGGCTCTGTTGAGTGCTAAAGAGGAACTGTTTCCAGTCTCCCTTCTTCTACAAGTTAGCCACACGCAACGTTACAATAGATTCGCAAAAACCAGTATGCGGTGCAGTAACGGTGCCGTTTACTTTTCTTTCCAAAGGAGGAAATTCTTCCAATTTAGCAAAGCACCTCAAAGACAGACATCCAGACAATATTGTTTATTTTAAATATTTGAAGGCTACATGCCTCTGTTCTGTTTAGCAATGTTAATAGACGTTTCTTTTCATTTATTACCTAAAGGCTACATGCCTCTGTTGTTTGTAATGTTCAAATGTTTTAATAAAGGAGTGCGTGTTGAATTACATGGGATTCATTGTTTTTTTTGTTTTTTTTACCGAGGTACCTAATTGGTATCGAGAATCGTGTAAATTCACTGGTATTGGTATCGACTACTAGATTTCTGGTGACCGTGACATCCCTACACCTGACGAGGCTTCACCCGCAGGCGCTATCCTCGTACACATTAGTTTTCATTCAGAGAAAATTACTTTCTTTTTCCCGTTATGATATCAGTGTGCACGCAGCATTGGCCTCATGTAGCCAGCCGGAAAGCAGACGGTTCCGCGGGGCAAAGTATCACGGGAGTAAAGTGAAAAACACAACAGAAACTGTTGTAAAAACGTATCGTTACTCCTCTAGTTGAGATGGGTCCCAATTAATTAAAGTGGATTACCATGCAACGTGCTGGCCTGACCATCAGGAGCAAGTTGGGGTTCAGTGTCACTCAGTGTTACTCAAGGACACTTTGTCATGCGGACCAGATGAGGATGATCGAACGGCCAACCCTGTGATTAGTGGATAACACGCTCTACCTCCTGAGCCACAGCCGCCCCCCCAATTAATATATGTGTTGGTTCTTTGGCTTAACTCTCTCTCTTCTCTTTTCCTTTCTACTACTCGTCAGGCATAACAAAGGCAGCATCAAAAGTTTCTCTCAGACAGGAAGTGAGGCAACAGGAGACTCCTCCAGCCACGACAGCCAGCAGTTACCCCAGCAACGGGCAGATTCACTCCCAGTACCACGGTTACTATGTCAAGGCAGATGTCAAGAGTCCGCCACCCGAGGAACCAATCGGCGTGGAGGACGACCTTCATCCGTCGAGCTTTGCAACCTTGCCCCCACCTGCCAAAAAGATGTGGGCGCCAGCGCCAAAATCCCTGCCGGCCCCGAGCTCTTCACCAGAGAGCACCAAAGCACCAGAGCCTCCCAAGCCAAAAAAACTGGAATCAACGAAACCAAAGAGCCTCGCAGAAACCAAGAAAGCTAGTATGGAAATAGCTCCTGAAATTGTAGAGGAGGAGTCGGTGAGTTGGATCAAGTTACCTTACATGTTTGATTTAGATTCTAATTTGTAGTTTTGTGTGCATTGATGTGTAATTTGCTGTAATCCCGCAACCCTGGTAATGTTAATGGTTAATGCCACCATTTCCGATTAGCATTAGAACGTCCGTACTCTGGGCTCCCAATGGCACGTGATTGCCAAGCTGTACCAGTTGAGCCACACAGGAAGTAGACGGCCTAACGTTGGTGGTTGGTACCTTGTTGTACATGTATAACTGTATACGGATGAGATAAGGCCAGACGTTGGCAGTGCTCTCATGGCTTTGGTGGAATCTGGGTGTGGTACAAATAAGAGAGCTATTATATCGTTGTAAGTAGGGCTGAAAAATTTGAGAAAAATATTTTGATTTAAATCATTTTCTATAAATTAAATTGTAGGCCTCTATTGGTGATCTACAGAGTATTAAAGTGGCAATCGTTAAAGGTCTAAAAAGGTAAAAAGGTGCCAAATATGAGTGTCGCGTTTCCTAAAAAAAATGATTATGATTGTGAATGAATCATTTAAAACATTTTGACGGGTCCAAAATGAATGTTTTGTTTCTGCCTTGACCTACTGACACTGGTATCTCCATCAGGCTGCAGGATAAGTGAATATTTACCATGGCAAAACGTGACAACTGACATTAGCACATATTAGCTGTTTTAGCTTAATCGTCCGAACAACAATGACCCATAAAATTACAATTCGGCATATTTAAACAATACCAACAACAACTACCAACAGCCATAGTCCTTACAGCCCTATTAACTAAATGTGTTGTCACCGGTGTGATTGTCAAAATGAGAAAAATAACAGCTTTAATCTCTGAGGAGCTACGTTAGCATATTAGCATTAGCGACAGTTGCGTCCAGTTACCTAACATCATAGTTCCCTCAAACGATGTATAATGAAGATGCGCATCAGAGGGGGTTTAGAAGTGGGTGGCCGACTGGAAAATAAGTAGGTCTACGCCGTAGACCTGCGTACTTCCTACACTAAACCACTGCTTAGACGACAAGCTAAACATTACCTAAAACTAGCCATATCCTCAGATTACCATAGATTGGGTTACATGAATCTTGAAACACCACGGCACATTGCAGATTACCACTTTAAACAACATATACAGTATATACTGTATTTTTCTAAAGAAACTTTTCTTGTGTTTTCACAGGGCCCGAACTCTATCTTGGTGGCTCTAGTGATGCTGCTGAACGTAGGTCTAGCAATCATTTTTGTCCATTTCCTCACCTGACCAAATCTGAACTCAGGTAAGACTTTCTATGAACTATCTAGTTCTGAGAATGAGTATGTGCTCGTCATAACCGAAACTGTGTTGGTGTGGTTAGTTTATAAATGACACAGGCTTATGTGGATAATGTAAAACACGTCAAAATCAAGTGCACGAAACTTTTTAGCTCTATTCTTTTTTTCTAATGTATTTATGTATGTATTCGTTTGGTCAGAGAGAAGACCATCCGACTCCTCTGAGACACATAACAGCCTGCGTCATGTCATTTTCTTCATATTAGCAAAAAGAAGAATATTAATCTTAATGCAGTGCATGATGGGAAGTACATGCAAATTAGGGTTTTTACACTGTCCATTTTTCAATGTGAAAAATCGATACGAGTGTTGAGTTTCATTGATTGTTGTTTAACAGCAATGAAAAGTCAATTTTATTTATATAGCGCCAAATCAAAACAGAAGTTACCTCATGACTCTTTTCATATAGAGCAGGTCTAGACCGTACTCTATAGTTGTGTCAGCTTTTCACTAAAATTTGATGAAATATGCTTATAATGTAGAAGCTTGGCTTGTTGTATAAAACACAAGCTGTAAAAAGTAGGGATGAACCGATCCAATTTTTTCAGTCCCGATTCAGATAGCGATACCTGGGCTTTGGGTATCGGCCGATACCGAGTACCGATCTGATACCAGTGTTTAATTAATGATGTGTATTCCTCACTGTGTGGAAGAGACTGGGATCAGAAGCTTATGTCTGGTCACGTGGGAAAAAGTTTTTAGAACGGCTCGGGAACATAACATTTTGAATGTTTGGATTTGAATACATACGGAACACCACTGGGAACTCCAAAATAATGGACCCGCCCTTTAGTATATGTGAATAATTGCAATATGTCATCACCATCATCTAACCCTAATCCCCAACTCTTCTGACCCTGCAGTGGACTCGTCCAAACTAGTCGCCCAAGTCGCTAACTCTCCATCAGCCAAAGGGGCCTTTTAAAAAAAAAAATGGCACCCCTCAGAACGGCAGACACGGGCAAAACAGAGGACTGAAAATAGACGAGTGAAGGTGGAGAAGAAGTGGGAGGGTGTGGGGGACGACACATGGAGGAGAGAGAGAGAGGGGAAAAAGCAGAGAGAGAGAAAGATGAAACCTCCACCACCTCCACCCCCCGCCAACCCCTCCTCTCTCTCTCTCTGGATGGACTGAATGACTGTCTTTGGTGCCCGAGTCCAACTTGATTGGACTGGCGATGATTTGTGACTCCACTTAGAGTGCAGTGAAAGCTGAAGCAAGCGGTCGCTGGCTGGAAATGGGCCCCTGAGCCCCAACTATGGATTCTCTATCAGGCTTAGAAATAACAGGAGGCCTGGAGAGTGGAGTGAATGTGAGTGAGTGTGAGGCCTGGCATCTCTGCTGCCTATAAATGCTGCGATGTGTGTGTGTGTGTGTGTGCTTGTCTGTCTGGAGCTCCATTTCCATCCAACTGTTCAGCAAATTTGGAAGTTTTTGAAATGCTGCAATAAAAAGTTTGGGAAGAGAATTTGTTTCCTAAATGATCCGCCAGGAGAACGTTATTGAAAAGTAATTATCGCCAATCTTGGTCGCATGCCGTGCTTTCATACAATTGACCTACCATCAGATAGGCTACTTCTACCGTGGATGGACAACATTTAGAGCACATTTGCAGGTTGTGGCAAATCAGAAAGCTCATTTTGAACCGTGCACTTTAACTGAACTGATCACGAGGGCCTTTATTATTTAGTCAATCCCATCTGCCGCATCATGTGTTGATTAAGAAACTATGTTCTGCTTCAAGTGAGCATGAAGAAGTTTTTGCAACGGCGAGCGACCTTTTGTTGAATTTGGCTGCTTGTCTCTTACATAAAAAAATCCACACAAAACTATTTGGATGGAAACCAAGCTTGTGCATATCTCAGTGTATTCACACGTGTCTGCTTCTGCTGCGTGTGTGTGTGCGTGTGCCTGTGTGTGTCCGTGCGTCCGTGCGTGTGTGTGAGTGGGTGGGCGGGTGGTGCACTGGATATGTTCAGAGATGCACTTTGAGCTGATGGAAGCCAACAGCTGCCTTACTATTTTACAGGGTGACGTGGTGGTGGGTGAGAAGGGCCCAGGCAGGAATGTGAAGCGCTCGGCTGATTCTCCCTCTGCCATGTCCTGGGAGAGTGGCTCTATTTCTATCGGTCTGTCTATCGATCTGTTCATATCTGTTTTTATCTGTTTCCGTGGGTCTCAGTGCCTGCCGTTTTATATACCACATCAGGTGCACATTTGACAATCAGAAGGGGTTTATAACATTTGTAAAACGCAACCTCACGGTTTTTAAAAGGTTCAAGGTGCAATTTTGCAAACAGTATTATTCCATAGTGCATGTCCTACTTAAAATCTGGAGTCTTTTAATGAACTTATTACTCAAATTCAGAGTGATAATTTCAGCTAGGTGGCAAAATATCAGCAGTGAGTTGGAAGGAAATCAACCAGGATCTGAATTGTTAGTTGGAATAGGAAAACTAAAATTATGAATGTCACAATTGAATGTTACAAAATGATTGCTATTAAATGCCTGGATTGGATTGGAAGCTACCAGGTCTGACCCGGTTCACCTGGCTGTGCGTATCTGCGCCACCGAAACGCCAAAATGTCATCTTGAAATGTGTAGTCTGCTCTGGTCTGAATCAGGACAAGTTAACAATTTGGTACAGGACGCTCCCCCTATCCAGATACATAAAAACAGCAGTGTAGGGGGTGTCATCCAGAATTCATAGAACCATAGTTACATGTGTAACTCTTGTTTGGAGTTGTAACATGAAGAGAGATGAAGAGAGTGCAACCGTCAGAAGGTTTGCAGTTATGCGTGAGCAAAGCACAGGGCGTTATGCCCTGGTCATAGACAGCTGTACTGTACAGCTGAGAACAGGGCTGAAACATGGCGTGTTCAAGCTAAAACATGGTGTGAAATTGCTCTTTTAAACTCGAGGATAAGGTCTCAATCTCCCAATAGCGTCCCGCTGCAGAGCTCCGGGCTCGGGCGCCTTTGATGATGAGACTCATCTCCATCACAAGGACCCTTGATGGAAAATCACGTGTGTTTATCGCACTTCCTTATCAGTAAATAACATTTACATGCCACTGTTTTATATTGTTTTATCACACTTATCGTTAATAAATAAAGTAGCCTACTGAGCGTATATTTAATATATTGTATCACGTCCATGCCACACGACCTCCACCAGTAACACCAAGGTAAATAAAACAACCTTAATATTTAGATAGAACTGTAACTTATAAAGTAAGGTAATGTAACATTAAGCAGCAAATAACTTGTACTAACCTTCTGGGTTTGCTAATGTTAGTTAGCTACGCTATTGTCGTTAGTAAACTAACGTCAATGTTAGCTGAAATGATGACACGGAAAAAAACAAGCAAAAAGCTTAATGTAATCATTCTAACGACATTAGCATAGCGAGCTAATGTTAGCTAATGTTAAGAAACTCATCAGGTTAATACAAGTTATTTGCTACATAATGTTACGTTACTTAACTTTATGAGTTACAGTTATATCTAAATATTAAGGTTGTATTGTTTAACTTGGTGTTATTGGTGGAGGTTGTGTAGCTTATTCAAACTAATGAACGTAACGTAAGCCAGCTATGCTAATGTCGGTAGCGAACTAATGTTACCACAACAACCGAGAAAAATAAATATAAAAAGCTTAATGTGATAATTTCAGCTAACGGTAATGTAAGTTTGGTTCATTAGCATAGATAGCTAAAGTTAGCTAACGTTAGCAAAGTTATAAGGTTAGTACAAGTTATTTGTTGTTTAATATTACGTAACTAAATAAGTTACAGTTATATTGGAAGTATTAAGGTTGTATTTATTGGTGCTGGTGGCTTATTCAAACTAATGAACGCATGCCTTCGTGTCTTGATGATCGTCTCTGGCGTACACTATTTCAGACGTCGCTTCCTTCTCCGAGCACGGGACCGGAAAGGGTCTGACGGAGGAGGTGGGCCTGAGCCTGGAGCTCTGCAGCTAGACCCTTCTCTTTAATCTCCTTTTTTCACAACATTACCTGAAATACCATGATGACCATACTCTGCACTAGTGAAATGAATCTACAAAGATACTGACTTAAAGAGGAATGCTGAATGTGTCCTACACTGTCCGGTGACAGTGACACACTTCCACTGGTGTCGGTGAAGTGTACCAGTATACAAAAACATGGGATCCATGTATAACACAGTACTTGCTGATATTCTTCTTTTGTTTAAACTATATTTTACTTTATATTGGAATAAGCAACACACTGAGGTACAGCTGTGTTGCTGTCTCTTCTCTGCTCAGAGCCACAAGGCCACGTTTCACTGCAGGCCGACCACGGTTTCAGGTGGAGCTGTTAGAAATGTACGTTTTGTTGTACCATTTTAGTCCGCATATTTTTGTATTGTTCTGTTCATTGCTAAACTAGCAGTAAATGACTCTGTTAAGGAAATACTATTTATTGATGTTGAGTTGATAACGATTTCTCTTATGTTGTCACTCACCATACAGTTTCAACGGAATTTATATTCAAGCCTTTGTCACACACAGTGGTTATCATGCAGTATTTTAACTACTCCATAATAACAATATTAAAGTGACAATCAGTCCTTGGAAGAATGAACTTAAAGTGTTTACTTAAGTATTTTTCCCTTTACAGCATATATGCCACAAAACACAGAGCTGTGATGCTGAAAATATATTATTTATTTATTCATATTTTGATGTGAAAATATGCATTTTGCAGCGTTAACCAATAAAATTATTTGTTTTATGATTGGCATTAACTGTCGGCGACTAACAGTCTGTGTCTGCTATTTGATGTATTATTATCAATGGATTTAGTCATGATACCTGTTCTGTGTAACAATGGCCTCATGATTCATTTTCAATTATTGTTCAATATTCTGTATGTTACAACAACAACAAGCCAAAATGTCTACATGTTTTTTTATTTATTTTATGGGTTCGTAATTTACAAATAATTTCCATTAAGTTATAATTCTTTCCAGGAAATTTTTTGGAAAATAATTCAGAAATTACGAACTTGAAAAATAAATGATGGGATGTGTATTAATACATACAGTGTACAGTCAGGTTTACTTTTAACAGGATTTATTATTGGGTTATGTTATGTTTATGCGATTGTAGATCAATTTCTTAGTTTACTTTCTGTAGATTATTTCTGCAGGTTAATTAGGTGGTTTGTCGCTCACATTTAGATCTAGATCAAATGTGTGCATGGGTTGGATGATGTTGATCACTTGCATTATTTTCTGATAACTGCACAGCTGTGATGTTGTCTTATCATCAGCATTTTAAATTCACAATTGGAACACTACTCCCTTTTGAAATAATGCAGTGAGTCTTTGTTCCAGGCCAAGAAAAGGTTCCATGTTAAATGTTGTATGCCCTAAAATATGATAAACTGATTGTTTCATTTTGATCTCTGACAAGTGGCCGTGGTGTAATCTGAGTAATCCACTCAGACCTGTAGGTTTACGAAAAAATAACAGCGCCTATAGAAGCCGAGAGCAAGATCAGCTTTTCAACAGTAGGGGATTTGAGATAATTACGTTCTGAGTTCTATGTTGTGTTTTTCAGATGTTTTTAATTTATTTAAAGCTGCTGGTGTGTGAATGGTGGTTTCAAAATAAAAGTTTCGCCCTTCAAAATCAGCCACTACTAACACTTTTGATGCCGTGTCAAACATATTTATGTATTTGGATGAAAGGTTTAGATAGCATATTTGAACTCTTAATTAAGTTTACGTTAGGAGAAGAGAAAAACGTCTTAAATCTGTTTCCACCCAGATTGCTGGATTTAGCGTAACTTATTTTTGTTATTATATGATTGTGGTGCCTAGCTTAGCATGCAGATATTGGCTGGTTGTGTTTCGTTAGTTTGGATGTCAGAGTAAAAATACTGTATAAAGTGTGTGTATTCAGTCAGACAGAATTTAATTTGGAATGGATTGCAGAAGTTAAAGTCAGTGTGTTGTCAAACTCAGTCCCAACAAGGCTGCACGGTGCATTTTTAGTGATAACTTGATAAAAAAGCTCCATTCCCATTTGTTTATAGGATCCCAATGAAACAATACAGAACAATTCTCTCAACAACACATTCTCATTCACAACTCTTCAAATAGCGACGCTTGATTATTGACCCTATGCTTCAAACCATGGCACTCTAGGTACCTCTCTACCATCAGTTTTGGACATGTCTGCTCGTTCCATGCGTAGCATCTTTTCAAAATAAATGTCCAACGTAGGCTTACTTCGTTTTTAGGTTTATTTACGCAACAAAACTACTAAGTAAGGCTTAGGCAACAAAAGCACTCGGTTAGGTTTAGGAAAAGACAGCGATTTGGGTTAAAATAAATACGTTTGTTATGTAAAATAAGCATGTTTGTTACAGACCTGGCATTAGTAAAGTACAGAAGTTACGTATCAAAACTATGGTTAAATAAGTCAACATTTACTCTTGGTTTCACGCGGGACATGAACTGGTTGAAAGTCCTGTGTTTGTTTGACCCATCCAACCTCCAATCCCACCCGGCCTACGAAGACATTTACATTGGAGTTAGTTGAAAGCCCAATGTGTGTCATACTGACACTAAAGGACGCCGAGGGCCACTGACCAGGCGCCGGTATTTGACAATGCTGGGAGTGAGTACGGGTTGATCAAAAACACCACTGACATGCGTCTTCTTCATTCCGTCACTGGGAATATAGTGCCGTCCACTATCTGCAGGAAAAATAGCTTAATTTTGTTTCGTTGATAATAACACAGATGACTGATACATGGCGTATGAACAGCGTGCTCATCCAGGCTTGTTATAATAGTGGAAATAGTTCAGAGTATATAACATAACTGAAAATATCATCTTCATACACTTCTGCCATATCACCAAAGTTTAGCCAGAGATATCGGTTAGAACAAATATTAATATATTCAGCATACTGTACCAGTAGTAGATATTCAGTGTCCCATCCTAATGAGAGTAAGAGTAACTTAAAGGCCCAGACACACCAACCCGACATCAAAGAACTAGCGGCAACGAAGGCGGAACTTTGAGTCGTCTCACGTCGCCTTGGTCTTAGTCAAAAAGTTGCACTCGAACACCGCAAAGACTACAGCCGACGGCCAACTACCACGTATGTTCTGCGCCTGCGTGAGAGGAAATAACCCTCCACACCAGCAGGTGGCGGCAGTCTGTTTATCATTCAAAAAGGGAAACAGGAAGACTGAGGACGGCGAATATACAAACCGTTGTTATGATACGTACAACAAAGCGGCGTCTGCCGTCTTAAGGCAGGGTGGACCCTCTAGCCATACAATAATGAGGTCTTAAATATCATGTGACACAAAAACACATCATACATGGATAACTTTCACTGAATAAGTGGTGTATTGGAGCTTTTTACAAATCTTGATTTTCCTCAATATTAGTTTGGTAAACATTTAAGAGATTTTCTTTTCCCCAATTTGAGGGTCTGAGACTGAGAATTCCCGGTTGAGAGCTTTTCATCAAAGCTGGTTTCCACTTTGCAGTGACTTATCACCAGGAAGAGACCTTTCAATGAATGAATGAAAAGCCATTCATTGGGAAATGGTCTATAAATATAGATATTTATCACACGTGTATTTACGGAAATGTATCATAAAGGAGGAAGTGTTTTGTCTTGTTTTACTTTGAAAGGGATTACAGTACATGGAAGCAACAGAGGTGTCAGATAAGGTGCAGACTTTATGGCGAAGACCGTAGTGGAAGACAGTGTAGTGCTTCAGAGTCTGAAGCTGTGTGGCTCTTGTGAATGGTGCTGTGCTATTGTAACTGGAACAAGATCTCTTGGGCTTACAGGTATGAAGTAGGTGAAATGAGTCAGCATCATTAAGCAGCACGTAGTTCACATGCAAGAGGTATGAAAGTCCAACACCTTCTCACTCCCAACTCGTCAAATCTGGCAGCTTAGTCAGTGTCCCCTACGCGTCAAACTATGACGAACTCGGTACCCAGTTTAGCATATGTCAATTTCTGCTTGTTACATGAATACATTGTCTTTTCAAAATAAACTTTCCTGTTCACAGGAAACACCTTGGTTAGGTTTAGGCAACAAAAATACTGGGTTAAGTTTAGGAAAAGGACAAGTATCTTTGTTAAGTAGTTAAGTAGACTACGTTACATACGCTACATTACGCTGCCGTATTTGACGAGTTGGAAGTGAGAACGGGCTGGAAAGTCTGATCTTAAAACTGCATCAGACCCATTCTCCAGCAAATGCATCTATATGTATGACACTATCCGCAGCCCCGTCTCCTAAATATTACGTTCCCATACAACAAAATTGCATTGTGAATTACATTTTGTCGCAGATTGTTTTTGACAGATCACAAATACGTTTGTAATGCTAGTCCGCGGAAGTCTGCGTCAAACAAACACAGGACTTTCATTCCGTGTGAAGCTAAAAATCAGCGTTGACTTATTTTGATTTAGGTGCGTATCTTAATAACTAGGGCTGTCAAAGTTAACGCGATAATGATGCGTTAACGCAAATTCATTTTAACACCACTAATTTTGTTAATGCATTAACGCAACTTGTGATTTTTAGGTTGTAACGGGCTCAGTTTTAAAGCTAGAGTGAAGATACTGGTATCATATGAATCTAGAAAACCTAGTTAGTCCATTGGTACCAACCATGTCATGATATACTGTATATATACATTTGCATAAAGCAAACATTTTTTCCCACTCCTATGTTGATAAGAGTATTAAATACTTGACAATTCTCCCTTTAAGGTACATTTTGAACAAATGTGATTCATTTTGCGATTAATTTGTGATTTATCGCGATTAGCTATAGACGATCATGCGATTATTTGTCATTAAATATTTCAATTGATTGACATTTTATTAATAACATAACAAACATGATGGGTTTTTTTTACTGAACCTAAGTTTCGTTCCCTTTTTTTGTTTTGTTTTGTTTCAATTTACAATGTTAACCACATGTTTATTTTTGTAGGAGACAGGGTTGCCATCCAACAACGTGTTTAGCTCCATGTTTAACTCACGGTTGTCGCTACAGATAATAAAATTATTATTGTCCCAATAACTGTCCGTAGATGTTAAAATCCTGTCTCATAGTTTTAACTGATATGCAGTGTAACGGCCTTCAAATGACCATACAGTATTTCATCTTGTCATTCTAGCAACAGGCGCACATCAAACAGCCCTTGTGCCTTTTTTAATCCAGTGCTATTATCAGCCTGAACGCTCGCTCATGTTTGGGCCTCCCCTCGGCCTTCATCGGTGTAGACGATCATAAGCTAATCCCCCGAGGAGGGCCTGTGGTGGGCGCAAACACGTGTACCTCATAAATAAGACGTAGGTGATTTTGTTATGAACTTTCCATTCCTCTGCTGGAGTGTGGGTGTTGTTCAGTTTTAAGCAGAGAAAATACCAACAACATGCTTTACTCAGTCAGGTCTGATCTTAGAGAGGAAACAAGGTTGTTGTTAGAGAAAGAGAAAGAGAGGATTGGTAACAGCGCTGGTCTGATGAAAGGCTGTTTCTGAGGAGAACAGGGGAAAGAAGGTGGGAGTCTCGGATGTATCAGGAAGGTTTTTTTGTGGGCTAAAAATAATAATTGGCAGCAAATTTGAAATTGAACCTGGGTCATTAATTTCATCAGAGCAGTTTGTCTGGAGCTAGGTTTAGGCTGAAATAGGTGCTGACAAGTCAAGGAGGAGCCTTTAATGTCAACACAGTCTCACGGCAGTTTCTCAAATAGTCACGACATTTAATCTATTTGATTTGTGTACATCGACACAAATTTCCCTTTTTTTTGTGACGCTCAGCACGACTTTCAACACCGTTTTTGTGTTTTTTTCCAGCGAATGTCCAGCAACACGTGACACACGTGTCTATTTCTGCTCCAGTCTTTTCAAAATAAAACTACTTAGTTAGGTTTAGGAATAGATAGACTTGGTTAGGCTTAGGCAACAAAACTACTTAGTTAGGTTTATGAAAAGATTGATTTGGTTAGGTTTAGTCAACAAAACTACTTAGTTAGGTTTATGAAAAGATGGACTTGGTTAGGCTTAGGCAACAAAACTACTTAGTTAGGTTTATGAAAAGATCGACTTGGTTAGGCTTAGGCAACAAAACTACTAAGTTAGGTTTATGAAAAGATTGATTTGGTTAGGTTTAGTTAACAAAACTACTTAGTTAGGTTTATGAAAAAATCGACTTGGTTAGGCTCAGGCAACAAAACTACTTAGTTAGGTTTATGAAAAGATCAGCTTGGTTAGGCTTAGACAACAAATCTACTTAGTTAGGTTTAGGAAAAGATCGACTTGATTAGGCTTAGGCCACAAAACTACTTAGTTAGTTGCTGCAGTGGCCTGGGGTTCAAATCCGACCCGCGGCCCTTTGCTGCATGTCATGCCCTTTCTCTCCCCCTTTCATGACTATCACTGTCTCGATCAAATAAAGGCAAAAGCCAAAAAAAGAATTAAAAAAAAAAGGAAAAGATCACGTTTTGGGTTTAAATAACACCGGAAGTGCCATAACATGATAAATAAATCAACTTTGACTTCTGGTTTCACACAGGAAACGAACCTCGTTTTTTTGACCCACCCATCCGACCCGACCTCCTCCCTATGTGGCGTTCGCTGCTGTCTTCCGGCTCACAATTACGTGCATTACATACAAATTGATTTTGTGCTGACCGTCATGAAAAAAAGTAAATTTGTTTCTATGTACACTAATCAATACATTCAATTTCGTGACTATTTCACGAACTGCTGTGCGACTGGGCTGTTAATGTACATACGTATGTGTATGAAATGAGCTCCAACATCTGTACAGTATAGTTTCTACTGCCCCAACAGGACAATCTCTAATGACTGAGATCTGAAATAAAAAATGACAACCTTTTATTTTTGTCTCTGTATAGAATTTCTACATCGCTGTATATTGTGTTTGGTTTTTCAGGCATTTTGAGAGCCTTTTTTCTAAAACTGTTCATGACTGTATTTTGAATATTTGGCTCGATTGCTGAATGCAACTATCATCTTGGCTGTTGCTGGTGATACAGTGCACATATTGTTATCATGACAACATTTTTTTTTGTTTTTGATTTTTTTGGCAGTTGTTTCTATGGAGATATATTAAAAAGCGGGTTTACATTTTACATCATGTGTTTGTGTATTCTTTTTTCGAGACTCACTTCACGAGCGACGAGGAATTTATGATCACTATCACAATCTAATTACTGCAGTAAAATGTAATAAATCTATGTAATCCTTATGATCACAGCATGACGGTCTTACCCAGTGTAGTCAGACAATGAGAGGGGCATTCCCTGTTGCTTAAGTTGATCTGGGCCCCCAGCATGCAGCGTTCTGTTCCATTAGAGATGCTCTAACTAAAAAAGTAACTAAAGTGTGAAAGTTGGCTCGGCTCTGCTATGACCAAAATAGTTCAGATGTCTAACAGCTGCTGGCCTGCCCAGAGACTGCAGCACACTTTTGAAGGTTTTAGGGGCCGGGGGGGGACTTCGACACAGAAAGTTAATATGACTTCTGATGGTGGTGCTGGGACAACTATGCACAGTGTCCAATTAGGTTGTTTTTTTTTTTCACAGAAAATGTAAATGTTATGTTTGAGGTTTGAGATGAATTGTAGAAATACAAATTAGGCATGTGTAAGACACTTCTATGTAATTTAAGCATCATCATTTTGAATTCATGTATATTTCCTCATAAAGACAAAGCCTGTCCATTTTATCCATTTACTTTAGTTCTTTCAAGTGTGTTGTTTTTAAGCCATGCAGCTGATCTGTTCAGGTGCCCTGACCAGGTACAGTGGGCCTCTGACATCTTTCTGACTGATTGTGATTTGTATTTGATTGTTCCAATTTATTAGCGTCCCGCTCCAGGCTCGGGCACCTCCGGCACAGGGACCCATCTCCATCGGCATGAACCGTAGTGGAAAATTATTTGTGTTTATCCATCCATTCATTATCTGTAACCACTTATCCTTTTCAGGGTGGCGGGGGGGCTGGAGCTGATCCCAGCTGACATTGGGTGAAGGCGGGGTACACCCCGGACAGGTCGCCAGACTATCACAGGGCTGACACATAGAGACAGACAACCATTCACGCTCACATTCACATCTACAGGACATTTAGAGTCAACAATGAACCTAACCTGCATGTCTTTGGACTGTGGAAGGAAACCGGAGAACCCGGAGAAAACCCACGCTAACACGGAGAGAACATGCAAACTCCACACAGAAAGGCCCCAAGCCCTTTATAAGTTGCAGTTATATCTAAAAGTCCAAGCTGGATTTGAATCTGCCTCCCTCTTGCTGTGAGGCGACCACTGCACCACCGCGCCGCCCTTCCAATGTTAACAATACAACCTTAATATTTAGATATAACTGTAACTTATAAAGATAAACATAAAGATATATAAAGATAGCAGAATAAAATGTAAAAAGCTTAATGTAATCATTTTAGTTAACGTTAACGTTAGTTTGCTAACGGTATTAGCATAGCTAGCTAATGTTAGTTATGCAACCTTATGGTACCATATGATATAACTCTAACTTATCAACTGCAACTTAAGTAACGTAACGTTAAGTAGCAATTAACTTGTACTAAACTTATGAGATTGCTAATGTTAGCTAACGTTAGCTAGTTATGCTAATGTCGTTAGTAAACTAACGTTAACGTTAGCTGAAATTATGACAGGAAAAAAATGCTAAAAGCTTAATGTAATCATTTTAGCTAACGTTAACGTTAGTTTGCTAACGGCATTAACATAGCTGGCAAATGTTAGCTAACATTACCAAAGTTGTTTGCTGCTTAATATTACTTTACGTTACGTTACATTACGTTACGTTACGTTACCTAACTTCATAAATTACAATTATATTAAAGTATTAAGGTTGTATTTATTGGTGTACCTTGGTGTTGGTGACTTATTCAAACTAATGAACGCATTTTATCGTGTCTTGATGATCGTCTCTGGCGTACACTATATCAGACGTCACTTCCTTCTCCAAGCTCGGGACCGGAAAGGGTCCGACGGAGGAGGTGGGCCTGAACCTGGAGCTCTGCAGCTAGACTCTTTTAACCTGAAAGGATGACAGAGGCTTTGTATCTGTAGGTTAATGATGTTATGGAACTCGCAATCCCTTACACTACTGTTACTGGAAGAAGTAATCACATTACCGGAATGGGCTATGATATCTAAACATCCATTATCTATAGGCTACCCGCTTCACCTTGCAGGGCGTCAGTGACCATTCAGGATGCTGAGTTATACTGGCCATTGTGCCTACATGCACCACCATCTTGACCAAATGACCAGATTCCATGTCCTGGTTTTGCATTCCACTATTACAGAATTATATTTGTGCATCAATTTGGAGCAATTTTTTGCAAGCACATAAAATTAGATTTTGTATAGTAAGCCTGCAACTGGCCATTTTTTTTATTACAGATTAATCTGTTGATTATTTTCTTGATTCTCGAGTATTTATGAAATCTTATCAATGCTTAGAACCCCTGACCATCAGAAACCACCACAGCCTCCCAGCCACAGATGTGTTCCCTGCTTGGCACAATCAAGCCCAGATGCTTGAGAGAGGTCTCAGTCATTTATTGCTCCATATGAAAGCCTCTAGTCTGAGCTCCAGGGTGAATTTAGTCCATGTTCTACAGTTTGGTAGGTACAGTATTTCAGTGTGAGAAACGGCAAGGTCAAGCGCCACTGGTTTCAGGCTGCCACCGGTATGTAAACGAGAGACAGCGTCAAACCTCAACCATCTCCCGATGCACACACCCTCTCCTATTTCACAGGTCATCACTTCTCTGCCGTGGGATACCACACACGTTAACATTTGCATTGGTTTTCACCAACCAGAGAGCGAGTCGCCCGGTCTGACCGGAGGACTATGTGCTCAGTCAAGGAAACATCAAGAGTCGCACATCACTCTGGAGCACCAAGATTTATTGGTAGTGTTTCACATGTTCCAAAACTCAATTGACATTTCCATTTGATTGATTTTCTCTAAAAGCAAAATCCACAAACTATATTTTTATGTCATTGTATGTATCATTTAAAAAAATTATGTTTATGTGTATGACTTATTTCTATGTCTCTCTTAAGATGGCAGCTGGCTCAGTGATTTCATATATGCAACTCAATTTCTTATTATAATAATGAAAAAGGGATTGTTTATGAAGTATTTGAACAGATACAGATGAGGTCTCCAAACTACATTTAGTCACGAAAACACACAAGAGAAATACGCTGATGTTGTTGTTGGCATGTGTTTACAAAATAGCCTGTTTCCAGCGGTTTCCATACATGGATGTATTAAGAGAACTGGATACAGCGTTGGAGGCAGGGCCCCATTCATTCTTATGAAAGTTGCTAAGTGGCGCATGATAGCGAAATGGCTCTACTTCTGAAGTACCCAGATCTTCCAGCGATATTCCGCATCCATTGGGCCCAAAAAGAAGGCGCAGTAACGTCCGCTCGGTCACATGGCTCAGTCACGGGGTCACAGCCGTCACACTGTCGTCTCGGCTCGCTAACTCCACCTCCCAGCCCTCGCTCCAGCCTCGGTCTTGGTCTCACTCACATGAACAGAGGAAGGGAAATAACTCTGGATTCGGCTATTCGTGCACTTTACAACTTTTAGGATTTAAATAAGGGCTATTAGAGTGTTCATACTGGGAAGTTGATTCACCTCCAAAAAAAAATTATCCACTGAGTTACAGACGTCTCTTTCTGAGGGACATTTTGTAGGTGAAGGCCAGAGGCATCATTTTTACTGTTTTTTCTCCGTATAAATGTGTATTTCCCTGTATTCAAACGTGGTGTAAGAGTAGTGTAGCAGCTGCTTTAAGGAATAGCTCAGTGTGTAGCGAGTGCAAATTTGCAGTTAAGTTGTCAGGTAGTAGTAAATGCAGTGTTGGTTTCAGTTTATCTATGAATGAATGCTGCAACTCTCCAGCGTTGCCAGATGTACAATAATTATCATATTTGTACGATAATTTTGCCCTCTGTACGATGTACAATCAATAATGCCGAAAGTGCCATAATGTACGATAATTTGACCATTTTGTGATGCTAACAATTAGTTTTAGTCTCATTTTAATTCATTTCCGGATGAATCCTACGTCTGTGTTTACCCGTCTCTTCTCACCGGATCTCTTTCCAGCCAATCATGCTTGGTGTCTGCTATGATGTTGATTAACGTGACTGGCGAGCACAGCTGCTCAACATTTGCTCATTTGAAGAGAGTTTGCAAGAGAGATAGTTTTGAATGCACCAGTAAGCCCAGTTATTTATGTAATTAGCTTAGCTTATGGCCTTAACTGTTTTCATTTGAGTATGAACAGGCTTCCAGTCTGCTGTCTTGTTATTTCATTTTGATAGTAGGCTGTTACAAATATTGTCAGACTTATGGACACATACGCCCTTCCATGCATCATAGCTACGTCAGCTTGCTTTTTGTAGGCATGTAAACAAATCATTTAAATAGGTGTTTTGTAAAATTACACATTTGCTCCTATTTGTTCTCGTGGTTATGACTCGAGAACAAATAATTCCCCCCTCCCCCTTTCTATCTATGGCCCCATCACCACCACTACTTTCTCCTCCTGCACTCACACCTTCACAGACGCTCACACAACATTTAAAGGCAGCATCAGTAGATCTATGGAATGCCATTTTAAATAAATAAATACAAAAATAAATAAATAAATATGCCTATGAAATAAATAAATATGGCTATAAAATAAATTCTGTAATAAATGAATTAGGCAATAATTAATATAGAAATACATGTAAATATAAATACATAAATAAGTCAATTTAGTTTAGTAAATATACATTTATTATTTATAAATAAATAAATAGGGTTTTATTTAAAAGTGTTTTTTAAAAGATTACTTTTATTTTATTTCCTAATGCCACAAGAATTAGCGAGCTAGCTAGTGTACCTCTGCGGTCCTTTGAAAAACATCCTTTTTAAAATAATTGTATTTATTTTTTTATTGAATTTTATTGACTAATTTATATATTTAAATTTACATTCATTTATGTATTGCTTCATTTATTTCAGGGTTTATTTCATAGGCATATTCATTTATCTATTTATTTAATATTGAATGAATGAAATGCATTCCATATAACTCTTTCTTTATCCATACGTGAAATATGTGTATACAAGCATATACTGGGCAATTTTTTTTTTTTAATTAAAACATGTTTTAACACCAATGTTATAACAGTGTGATTATCTGAGTCCTAGTTGTTTACTACAGGCAAATCAAGCAATTTGTATCTCTTTTATTTACTCAGGAGCTGAGCCACCGTCTCTTTGCCTCATCTTGTGTCTTGATTCCACGCACTCGAACACACACACACCTTCCTGTGAAGGGTAGTAATCATATCTGGAGCGCAGAGGGCTCTTAATGAATGACAGCAGTGAGCAGCTGATTATGTACCTCCGTCACCCTGTAATAACTTTATTTATAAAGTGGTCTGCAAAAATAGATTAACAGCCAGACACCTAGAATATTTTCATCTGTCTTATACATCCTTTCCTTCTTCTGTCCTGTCGTCAGCCATTCAAACATGTCATCATCACCATGGGTACGACAACTGTGCAAGCATTTGTGTGTCTTTGTATTTTTTATTTTTTTTTTTCGGTCTGGGTGGTCCTCGAGGCAAATTCAACCTGAAAGTGTAACCGTGTGGTATAAACTTCATTTACATAGCACTTACAACATTACAATGTGCTAATGATGCTTAAAACAAGATTAAGACAGATGAACGAGGGATCCCAGAAAAGTAAAGTACTGAAATGACTTCAAACTCAAATCAGTGATTTAAATACAATAATGAGAAGGCCTAAGGTACGGAAGCCCTGAGAGGCAAGTGAGAAAAAAAGGTCTGGTGATGTGTTCTCTAAATCTGATCTAAATTGTTTTCTCTCCTGTGACTGAAGAACAGGTTCAAAAAAGTTTTGCCAGGATTTTTTTTCTAAGTTACTTTTGTTTTATCTGTGATAAGAGGTGGGGAAAATTTTGAAAGGTGATTTTTTTTTTTTGTCAGGATTGTTTTTCTAAGGGGTTGTTGTTGTAATACTCATTTTGGCCACAAGAGGCTGAAGTGCACCACTACCTCATGTTCTAAATAGGACTAAAAGCATTCATGTTTTCTTCCAGTTTAGTTTTAATTTGCATAACTTGCTAAAACACAATAGATAAATAGTGTTTAGAGAGCTAAGAAAAATGATCCTGACAAAAAAAAAAAAATTACCTGCCAAACCTTTTTTTCACCTATTTCACAGATGCAAAATTAAGGAACGCAGAAAGATTATCCTGGTAAAACCATTTTTTTTTTCACCTGTTCTTAAACCTTCAGCAGGCAGAATATTTTTGGCATTGTTGGGCAAAAAAATCCATAAAATTCCATAATAACCTTTCAGCATATTGTAATTCAAGTGCTCTGAGAGATAACTAGACTTCTGCTCCTCCTCATGGCTCTGTTTTCAGGCTTTAAAATATCTAGCCCGTGACGGAAGACTTTGGCCAATCACAGGTCATTTAAGAGAGAGAGCGTTCCTATTGGCTGTGCTCCGGCTGGTGGGCGGTGCTTGGTATTTCCTCAGAAGATCTCAACATGGCTGCCGGGTCACAAACTTTCTCATTTTACAGCTAAACAGTACACTACAAGATGTTTCTGAAAACATTTGAGGAGAGAAATAGGCATTACAGTAACAGAATATTTGATCAGCGCTGCCTGAAGCGTTTGATCGGATTTTGCGAGTGATTGACAGCTGCTCGGGGACGGCAGGCTCCAGATCAGCTCTGAATCGTTGTTTTCCTCCGGTCTATGATATCTTGCAGATGCCGTTAGGAGCACCGGAGGACACAGAGGAACATGACTTATTTCAGATCACCTGTCTCATGCACTACTGTCAGGATATAGTGACCGTTTTATTAAAATCACTTTTTTTAATCATATTTGCTCCATTTCTATCCACTGCTGCTTTAAGTCATAAACACAAGAGAGAAGACAATTTAGATCAGACTTACAAAAGGGATCACCAGATTTTTTTTTTCTCCTCACTTGCCTCTCAAGGCTTCCGTACTAAAGGGTCAGTTCACCCAATTCACAAGATGCAAGACTGAAGCCTGATTTCCACTCCCACAGTTACTCATAAATGGACGTATCACTTGTTTGCATATATGAATACCTCTTTATTTGAACTGACAGTCAAATGAACAGCAATTATTTGTCACACAGACAAAAAAGCCACACACACACACACACACAAACAACTCTTACACACCCATAGTGTCATGTCAATGATTTCTCAGTCATCATCATCTAACATCAAGAAGGTCATCAGTAATGTTTATAACACTCATATTGAAAGAAACTACACAGAAATAATACAATGAAGGGTAAAATGAAAATTAAATAATATTAAATATTAATTATCAAAAGCAACACAATCTAAAAAAGTTAAACTTAAATTTAATTTAATTCTATTTATTTGATTTAATTTATCCCCTGGGAAATTGTAAGGATGTAGTTGCCATGTGACCTATTATGTTTTATTTTTTGTTACTGTGCAAATACAATGAAGAACAAAAAGGTAAGTGGGCAAATGTCAAAATAATATAAAACTTGCTATGACTTGTTTTAGGTTATAACACCATGTAGTCACGGCATTAAATGACATATTCTAGACATCTTGTGCATCATTTTATACATATTTCCTCCATATGTGCTATTGAAATGATTGACTGTAGTTGCTGAGCAATGCTTGGCTGCATTACATGATGTTATTTATAGAAACCTACCTGTGGATGCAGAGGAAGAGTAGAGGAAGTAGAGATGGTGTGTGGATTCAGGATGGTGAAGAGGAAACATAGATGTCATGTTGCCCTCTGGTGGCTGAAAAGAAAACCCATACAGCGAGGAGAGGAATCTGTCAAGAAATGCTTCAGTTACAGGAATATCTTCAAAATCCTAACCATACGGATGAAGAGAAGAGACGTCAGTAGATGAGTGGGTTATAAAACTGAAGTTGTTATTTTCCAGAAAAGACACAAAATCCCTGGAAACATCATAAACAGCACTATTGGAAACATTCCTACTTAACCGAACTGGAACAACCGTCTTAATCTCATGTAATTTGTCACCTATTCCTTTAATATCCGCCCCAGCAAAATGTGTAAAGTGAGGAGATAATATCAGAAATAAAATGTTAACTCCATTAAACCCTACAGAGCTCAAGATTTTAGAATGAATCGCCTCTTACAATGTTTATATCTGTTAATGATTAAGATATTATTGTAAACCTTTATGAAATTGTCTGTAAAACATCTATAAACATTACTTAGATAGATATTTGTAACACTTTGTTAATGGTTAATATTTGGTTTGTAAACCATCTATAAACATTATTTGGATGGTTAATATAAAGTTGGAACTGATGAATGGAACTGAAATACTTTGTCAAGCATCTATAAACATTATTAAGATAGATAGTCAATACTTTGTTAAATGGTTAATAATTAGTTTCTGGTCCATATATCTATGTAATGTTTATAGATGGTTTACAAATGTTGTATGTTAGTATTAATAAATAAACAAGTAAATAAATTAATGTTGGAAATAGCTGAAGGGAAGGGGAAAATGACATTATAAGAATAATAATAATAATAGTAGTAATAGTAGTAACAATAACCGTGACAATAACCATATCTATAATGATAATAATTACAATGATAATAATAATAGCATTGATAATAATAGTTATATCAATAATAACAATAGTCATAGTAAAAATAGTAATGGATCAATGAATAAACCACTTAATTCAATCGTTCATTAGTTAAACAATAATAGCAGTAATCATATTCATAATGGCAAATACAAAAATATAAAAAACATATATTAAAATAAATAAATAAATAAAGTATATATAAATATTATTATTTTATATTATATTATTATTATTATTATATAGTATAAATATTGTTGCAAAGGGTATGCTTTTCCGGGAGTAACGCAGTGAGGGTTGTCTCCCAAACCTTTTGGACCTGATGTATTTGATGGTTAATTGATGCAGTTAGATTTTCCATTGTAATGTGTCTATCCATATTGACATGTTTAGTTTATTCCTGCCTTTCTAGTTTAAGAGCAATGAGTACTACTTTGTAATTTGGTTAGGAGGTTTGATTGATGATAGGATGCCTAACAAGCAGAGTGATGGGGAGAGTGGGATCCTGTAGTTCAGTACGTCAGACAGTTTATAGGTGATCTCTTTCCAGAGTTGTTGTACGGGTGGGCAGTGCCAGGATGATAGATTTACTGGTGAGAAAAAAAGTCTATGCGGGAGAATGAATGATGTAATGGTGAGAAATATGAAAATTCTTCTGCTGTTGGATTCTTTAGTCTCCAACTGTCGTCAAGTCCGAACTCCACCATATACTGCTTTATTGTCTCTATGGAGTGCCATTTTCGAATTACCTAATGATGTGAGAAATGTGTAAAAGAAGGGAGAGTCATCTGTATTGGGTCCATGGATATTTGCTATAGTCAGATTGATATTGTTGATTGATGTATTTAAAATAATGGCTGTAAGGAGTCCGGGTCAGTAACAGTGGTGGTATGAGTTAAAGGGATTTTCCTGTGAATCAACATGGATGCACCTCTTAGTCTTTAGTTAAAGGGGGCAGAGAAAATCTGACTGAATTCTGGTGAACTTAATATATGGTTGTTAGAGTTTGACATGTGGGTTTCATGAAGTAGACATATATCTGGGTTTAATTGTTTTAAGTGATTAAATATTTTCTTACCTCCACCAAGACCGGAGGCCTAGGAAAGAGGTTCTGTTTTCACCGGCGTTGGTTTGTTGGTTTGTCTGTTATCAGGACTACTCCAAAAGTCCGCATGGGATTTGAATTACATTTTTTTGGATGTGTGGGGTGTGGCACAATGAACAATCCACTAGATTTTGGTGGCGATCCGGATCATGGTCCGGATTCAGGAATTTCTTTTACATTATATTCCAACTCAGGAATATAAGAGGAGCCATGTTTTGAGTTTTCTGTGTGTGTTTGTTTTGTGGCCATGTGAGTGAGTGAGTGTGGAAAGAAAAATCTTCAATCTTCAATTCACCTGAACTGTAGTTTTGTTTTTGTAGTTTTTACAGATACACGTTAACAAGAAACATGAGACATAGATGTAATGGGTGGTTGTACAGATAAAAGTCCGTGTGGAGTGGGGTCTGCTAGCATTGGGGAGGGGTGGGAGGGAGAATGGTGACCTCATAACAGTCTAACTGGCTGAACTAAATGGTGTAATGAAATGTTATATGAAAATGAAGGTGAAAACAAACAATATTCTGAAAAAGATTTTATTAGCTCCAATTTACAATAAAAAAAGATACAATAAAATTGTTATTTGTAAAACTCTCATAACTCCACTTTTTCAAGTGCTAACTTAAAGGGCCAGTGTGTAACAATGAGGGGGATCTATATGGCAGAAATTAAATATGATATATTAAAATACGTATGGTTTTATTAGTGTATAAACACTTGGAAATAAGAATTGTGTTTTCGTCACCTTAGAATGAGCTATGTGTAGCTACATAGGGAGCGGGTCCTCTTGACGGAGCCGGTCGCCATGTTTCTACAGTAGCCCAGAACGGACAAAACCAAACACTGGCTCCAGATAGGGATATTCACGTTTTGGCGTCGGCCACCGTAATTCTCCTACACAGCACAATTTTCAGTTGTTTGCAATCTGCAACCTCACTGCTAGATACCGACAAATCTTACACACTGACCCTTTAATCTTAAGGATTCATAAAACCTAAAAACACCTGTTTTAAAGGAATAATTCACCAGCAAAATTACCATTTGTATATCGATTACTCACCCCGTGTTACCTCGAATTCTTGAAGAAAACTTTGTTTTTCTCTCACGCCTACACGGTGAACAAAGAATCATAAAATTGGAGAAAAGTTCTTCAAGAATTCAAGTTAACACGGGGTGAGTAAATGATATACTAATGATTATTTTGCAAGTGATTCCTTTAACTCAATCATGCAGGGTGGTCAGAAAATGTAACTTGTGATCATCAGATTCAGTCTGAAATAGTTCTAATTTGCATATTTGACAAAAGTGTGACGACAAAAATACATAAAAAAGTAAGTTAAATTGAACAGATCCCTAGTAGAAATAGAGAAAGAGTAAAAATACATTTTGTTCCATTCTCATGTGGTGGAGGGAAAAAAATCCTCATTTGTCCGTGCCTTTACCAGGGTCACTAGCTGTCAGTCTTTATCAAGCTGCCAAAGTAAGCAGTCACCGTCTTCAGCTTGTTGTTGAGGAAGTTCTGCTCCACCTCCACCTTCCCTCCTGGACCAGCCAGAGAGGCAATCTGTGGAGAGATGACGTTTTATCAGTCAGGTCAGTTAAACCAGACCAGGATAGAAAGGAAAGACACAGATTGATGTGTTGTTGTTGTTGTTGTTGTTGTTGCAGATCCAATCAGTAATGTTCTGACTACTATTGAATGATCTGGTGTAGTAAACAAGACACCTGCGGTGTTATAACCCGGTTTGTTTTTGCTCAGATTATTAATATAATTTCCGCCAAATATGATCTGAAACTGTGCTTCTGGTAGACCACACCAACTTCTGCACATTCAATTTATAATCTTTTGAAACCTGATTGTCAATAAGCATTTAAGAATTTTAATTAATTAATTGCAGTTTGTTTTTTTTGGACGACTATGACTACGATTGTTTGTTCAGTGTCATTTTTGGAAGCACAATAACTCACCAGGAGATGAGCCCTACATTTGGCACACCCATCCTCGATCTGCTCCAGATGCACCATCCCAAATTTGGTGAAAATGTATCAAGAAGTGCTGCAGGTTTTGTTAGTAGCTAATGAATTTGATATGCCTCTCCGATACATTACCGGTACAATGTACCAGTACATTCTCCAAATGAAACCAAACTCAACAAGGCAAGAGTGAGCATGGCTCACATACCTCCCGTTCACCGCTTGACCCCTACTAAAGTAGGTTTTGCCCTTTTGGAGCTAATGGAATTAGTCTACTGAGCACAATGTAGCTTGTTATTAGCTCACCTTCCTCAGGATAAAGTCAGTAGAAGATAAGAGTTCAAGGTCTACTCCGGAAACGAAATTGAAGTCGAAAAAAAACACAATATTTGGACAAAATTTCAAAAGATTTCAACCATCGTACCAAATTTGAAGTTCCTAAGTTAAATAGTTTCCGAGTTCTGCTGTCATACTAAATTTGTTCAAATAATGTCTTACAGTGTGACAGAACAGATGCCCAGGTCATCTCAGAGCTCCACCAGGTGCTTGGACCCCAGTATACCATACAGTATATTACAGAGTTAATGATGTTAACCACTCATGCATCCACACACATAAAAGACTGAACATACAGACCTGATCCATGTCAGCATTACGAGGCAGGAAGTACACTATGTTGTCTGATATCAGTTTGGCCAGGCGGAAAATCTCAAATGTGTCGACCATTAAGGATGAAAAACAATATTTAATGGACACAATCCACTCTGCCAAAACATTTCTATTTGAAGCTGCATTTCAGATTGAATGGAGAGTAGATACTGGTTAATGTGGCCTGGGAAAGGGAAGTTTGAAAGGGAAGTTTGGGGTCCCCTGCTGGAGCTGCTGCCCCCGCGACCTGACCCCGGATAAGCGGTTGAAGATGGATGGATGGACAGATACAGGTGTTATATCTTGTGTAGGGGCAACCTCCGGACCTGAGAAGTGAAGCCAATGCTGAAGTGCCTTTAACCTGCATTCTTTCTAACAGCCAGCAGGGGGCGACTCCTCTGGTTGCAAAAAGAAGTCTGATTGTATAAAAGTCTATGAGAAAATGAGCCTACTTCTCACTTGATTTATTACCTCAGTAAACATTGTAAACATGAGTTTATGGTCTCAATCGCTAGTTTCAAGTCTTCTTCAATACAGCATGATGTTCATTTAGTAAATTATGGTCCCATTTAGAGTCAGACAGACCATAAAGCAGGGGATGCTTTTGGGCGTGGCTACCTTGTGATTCACAGGTCGCTACTACAGCGCTGTTCAGCATTAGGTTGTACCAAGACACTCTAAAGAGTCGGCTGTTCATTTTTTAATTTTAATTTAAAAATGTAATAAGTACATTTTATTAGCATGTTTTTTCGCTAGCCAAAATTAGCATGCCAATTAATATCACTGTGACATGAACTACAGATAAACCTTGTTAGCCAAGCTAGCGCTAGCCGCTGGTCCAGGTCAGGCATTGCTCCTCTTCTGACTACAAAAAAGATGGTGACAGCCCAAAATGCAAAACTCCACAAGTCACAAACCAATGGTGACCTCACGGTGGCTATGTCCACTTCTTATATACAGTCTGTGGTATAGAGCTGACATTTTGTCCAGAGGGCAGTGCTACAGGAGATCTCATGGAGTGTCCAGAATAAAAGGGTTCACCCTCAGGAAATGTAACGACAATCTGCCCAGTAGACGTTGATATTTCATGTGTTAACTAGAAGTTTTGTCCGGTTTATGTTGTGAGAGGAAAGGTCAGGGGTTCATCCTCTTCAGACCAAGAATATCAACAGCAAAGTTAATGTATGATCTGGCGGAAACACTGACCATCCTCAAAAATGACTAAAATCAAATGTGTGTGTGTGTGTATACACTACTACTACTACTACCACTACTACTACTACTACCACTACTACTACTACCACTACTACCACTACTACTACTACCACTACTACCACTACTTTGCGGGATTCACTGATATAGTCTTTGATCTGCAAAATGGAACCAACAAGATTTCCAGTCCAGTTAGGACCAGACACATATTTTAAAACACAAACAAATAAACATGCCAGGGTAGACCGATAGAAATGATAACCTATTCCATGAATTCTCCCTCATTTTGCCCCTCCTCCCACAGCAGATAGACCAGCGTCAGTAAGGCTCTAACCCCCCCCCCCCTCCTCCGACTCTACATCAAAGGATATCCATCAGGCTGCATCATGGTCTTGATGTCAAACACGTCAGCAGTCAGGTAGTCTGGCCCTCCCCACGGTGGCGACAGGAATACCACATCGCCACGGAGACGGGGTGCCAGCTGGAGGAAGTCCCCTTGCACGAAGTCCATTTTGTCGGCGACGCCATACACCGTAGCGTTGTGCCGCGCCAAGTCCAACTTCACGGGGTCGATATCGATGGCCAGGACTGAGAAAAAGGAACACAGCGAGGACTCAGTCTTTAACCTTGCTGGGATACCCGTACAGGGACTGTAACATTTAGGACTCACTGGACAGTCAATCACAGGGTGAAAACAGAAACATTAAACCTGGGGGCTCTTCAGAGGCTCGAATGTTAGTCTGGACTATTTTGTTCACACTCCTCAAGGGGCCCTGTTCTATTTTCATCATATGTGCTCCCCTTTGTTTAGTATTATTAGTCATCATAATGTTTGCATGCTCATACAAAGCCCCCAGGAAGCGCACAGGGCTTTGAAGAACATTTTCATAGGAGGTACACTGTCCCTTTAATCTTTACTTATTTTATATAAATGCAAGTCCATTTACCATTTGCTTGTTCCGGTCTGTTATGTTCTGTTAACCATTCAGTGCTTCATTCATGAAATAAAACCTGAGCCCTGAAGACTAACTGTACATCCTAAAAGAAGTCAGTACCAGACAAAATTACACTGATGAGAAAATGTGTCACCATTGATATTGATACCGTTGATATGAACTGATAGAGGTGAACGGAGGGGCAAGAAACACACTCACACTGACACGCATCAGGCTTACCTCTCTTTCCAGCGAGGGCGAACTGGATGGCGTTTCCTCCCACACCACAGAAGGCGTCTATGACCAGCTGGTAGTCGGGGAAGCTGTGCTCCACCCTGAGGGCAATGTGCTCGGCGATCCTCTCCGGCGTCACAGAGAACCAGCCCTCTGAAACACACGACAATGTTAACGAAGAAGTCTGGTGTGTTAAAGCATTTCCTGAATTGTCAAGTTGGCTGAAAAAACAACTTTTTTTCTTGTAAAGTTATGACTTTATTCTCGTAATATTATGACTTCATTTTGAAAATCTGCAATTTTTTTTCCCTCAATGTGGCCCTAATACTCCGTCGTACATTGTCACTCTGGCCCTCACTGCATTAGACTTATGTACTATATACTTAGACTATAAACTGCGTTACCTTCATCACAATGATCAAATGTTTCGCAGCTCCTGACAGATTTTTTTTTTTTCTTTGCCTAAAATGTCTCTTTTGATAGTAAAGGTTGCCGACCACTGGACTAATCAGTAGAGTGCAGACTGACCTCGGTCCAGCCTGATGCCCTCATCGAAGCGAGAGAAGAGTCTGTAGCGTTGGGCCCAGTATTTAGCCAGCTCTGGTTCGCCTGCCATCTCTGCTGGGACCTGCTGCCTCCTCGCTCGCTTACCCTTCTTCTTCTTCTTCTTTGTCTTCTTTCCATTTTTCACACTCAACTCTACACACACACACACACACACACACACATTATTCATTACTAGACTGCACCAATTTAAAAAATACAAACGTATGCCATCAGAATCATTTGACAGATGCTATGCTTACCACTGTTGCCTTCAGGTGCGTCAGGTACAAGAAAGTCAGGAATTTCTAGACATTTTAACTCTCTGCCGGGCTGCTCCTCCTCCTTCCTCCTCCTCCTCCTCCTCCTCTCTCTCACTGTCCACAGTCCCAGGAGCAACATTCAGAGTCCTATCTGCATCTAAACTGGACAGACGACTAGAACCATCTTCTCCCACAGCCTCTTTATTTCCTTCCTCAGCACTGTTCATCTTCTCTTCCCCTCCTGTTACTTCTCCCAGAAATGGAGGCTTGTCCTCGGATTCCTGTGTCCTTCTTCCTCCCATCTCACCCTGGTCACATCCGGTCAGCTGGGTCTCTCTCTGGGCCTTTTCAAGGAAGTTTTTGACCTGTGAAACATTCATTTAATTAAACTAACTTCATCCGATTTGTCACATACAGGTAAATATATGAAATTTGACCTCTGCATTTAACCCATCTGCAGTGAGATTCTGTAAACCGCCCCGGGGAGCAACTCGGAGTTAAGTGTCTCGCTCGAGGACACTTCAACATGCAGACAGTAGGAACCGGCGATCGAACCGCCAACCTTGCGGTTGAAGGAAGACCACCACTCTTTCCATTTCTTAGACTATCCAAATGGTACGGACGGACAGGCAGACAACCCGAAAACGGAACTGAAATGCTGCCAGTGACTCTGGTATAGTGTTCCTGTCTTGGAGAAGTGTTGCCTCCAAGACTTTGGGTAGATGGATGTACGGGAACCTGCAGCTGTCCGGTTGGTAACGTCCAACATGAGTCAGCACAGATTACTTTTTCAACCATAAGTCCATTCCAAGAAATCAGATCAGGACCTCCTTCCAAAGAAAAACTCCCTCGCTCTGAGCCCAGTCAGTAGTTACAGACAGTGTAAAAACCCTTTAACAGTGTATAGGTGGTACCTTGCAGAGGGAGGAGCTGATCTGTGTGATGCCTCCGCCCGTCTCTGAGAACCTGGTGTGTTTGTTGACGCTGCGTACAGCTCTCTTAAGCCACCGCCGCTTCTCACCAGTACCGCCTGTAAAGCTCAACACACTGTCGAACCTGAGACACAAACAGAATAGTATGGTAAAGATTGTAATGTGATTATGTACTGAAATGTAGCCTGAGAGTTCACAGTGCTTTGAGTGGACTCCAGGAAGAATAGCTGGGCTTCAGACACAGCTAATGGAGATCTGAATAAAAGATGAAGATAAAGCACAACAGAGCTTCAGACCGACCGAGAGGCAAACAGAACCACAAGAAGTCAGACTTACACAGGCTCTGGGTTGTGTTTGAGTCCCAGTTTACTCCAGGCTTCCTCAGGTGTCATCTGTGGGCTCTCCTCCACGTCCAGCTCATGACTGCAAACAAAAAATTCAAGATTTACATACATATGATTTTTAACTTTAATATCTACAACTCTTTATTTTTTAGCAGGATAAACATTTGCTTATGGAGGTTCATTTTGTTGTATATCTTATTGCAAACATTTGCTTCATTTGAGAACTTAATTTCTACATCAGGAAAGTGTCAAGCTGAAGATCTTGTGGAAGTTTGGAATCAACCAAAAACACGAGGCTGATATAACTACTGGAGTTCAACATATGATGACCCTTTAAAGCCATGATCATCACAGCCTTAAAGATGTTAAATTACAAATTCAGAGCATATCTATGATTGAGGGATTGCCTCCACACAGCTCTCAACATGGTGACGACTGAGCCGGCGGCTAGCAGCTAACAGTGCAAACGGTGCTAGTGGCGCTAGCAGTGCAAACAACAGCAACAGTTCTGGCATAATTTAAGAGTGTTAACCTGGGGGGGAACCAGAGGGTAGGCGCTACACTTCCATGACAACGCCGTCGGTCGGATCAGCTGTAACAGCCGTATGCGAGCTGTGCAGAGTGGCGGCCGTGAGCTCGCATACACTAACATGCACTACAAGCATGCGTGGCCTGCCGGCTATGTCAACGAAGCACCAAGAAATTTTGATTACAGCACATTCAAAGAGGGAGAGACTTCGTTCTCTGTTCAGGTAGACATTACTCCTCTATATCTTTACATAGACAATAGTTGATGATGATATATTTATGCTCTAGATAACGTATAGAGCACCTTTAATTTTTGTGAAATTGGGTGCATATATTCTCATGAATATTAGTGTGCAAAGATTTTTTTTTTAAAACTGACATTATTTGAACAGTTTCCTCAACAAAGAAATGTTTGTCATCTGAATCTGGACAATAACCACTATTGTAAACCCAATTGGTGTGACTGGCTCTATTAGACAGTAAGAGGGAGTGGCCTGTCACATAAAGAAGACCATCAGACTCTGATGAGACTCAAACAACACTCCAATTCTCCCAAAACACGACACCTACAGTATTTGTGAGGTGGTATAAAGCACTCACACTATAAAAACACAAGCTAGTTTGTCTACAAGAAAGAATTGATGAACAAACCCGTTCCTCATTAAAGGTAGCTTAGAAGTTCTTGACATTCAATACACATATAATAGAAACTCGCCTGCGTTTGACTTTAGCACGTCCTCCTGGGGGTTTGTCATCATCGTCATCATCTTCTCTACCTGACATCTTATTCCTTGAGCCATGCGGTCTGTCAGGCCTGCCAGCGGCCTGCTGGGAATCTGAGTCAACACATACAAGATATTTAACTCCCACCAAATACACATTAAATTAATTAGCATCATTCCAGAGCACTTTTTCAGAGTAGTCCAGATGAAGTCAAGATGACAAAAAAAGATTTAAAAAAGGTTAAAGAGAACCATCTGATTACAGTTAAGGACCTGTCTAAATGATTTATCTCAAAGTCACTGAGGACGCTTTTTACGTCTGAGCAATAAGAAAATATAGGCGACAATAGTGCTCATGAAAGGGCACCCTGGAGGTTCTCCCTCAAAATAAATTGATGACATTGTACATCTCAAATTAGCAACGTGAATATTCTATTACATCACTAGAACGATGTTATGTGAAAATCTGAAAGAAAAGACTATATTTTGTTAAACTTTGTTTGGATGTCATAAAGCAAACTAATAGCCGACCATAACATCAAGCTTGAATTCAATAGGTGATTTCTTCATTTTTAAGAGAGGGCATGGACGAGCAAATCGCCACATGAACAACACTTTTGGGTCCGTATTTTTTACAGCTGTATAGTTTAGAAAATATTATAGATCCAAGACGGAACTGACAGAGGGGCGAGACTCAGTCTGCTCCTTCAGCACCACGGACAGCGTCGTGGATTTAGCAACATAGTCAGGTTGCTGATAGTTCAGAGCCTATGTTACTATTTCAAGCAGATGTAGCTTGTTCATTATTGTGACTTTGAAGAATCTCAGACCACATTTTATGACTAATTTATCAAAAAAAATCACTCTAGAAATCACTTACTATTTGTTGGCAGTGTACACACATATACATTCAGTTATTATTATTACCTGTATGTCCAGTGGTGTTCTGCTGTGAGGAGGCAGCAGGTCTCTTGCGATCATTCCCACCATCAGAAGGCTCATCAGAGCCACAGAGCTCCGTCTCTGACTGCTCTCTGATATCAGCCACACTCACACACTGTCTGTCAGACGTCACACCTGCTTCTACCGAGCAGCTCTGTCCAAACAGATCATTCAAAACCTCCACGTCATCATGAAGAGACACTTCTTCTTCTTCTCTCTGTTGGCTCTCAGAACCAGTCTGTCCATCCCTCTGTTCCTCTGGGTGTGTCTCCAGGCCTCTGCCCGTCCCCCCTGCTGCTGCTGCTCCACCAGCGTCCCCATTACAGACAGACTGGTCAGTGGTCCAGCCCTGTGCTGACCAGTAGTAGTACTGCTCCCAGTAGGAGTAGTAGGTCTCTGCAGCATGTTTGTCCCATTCAGCCTTTGAGTCTGGGTCATCCCAAGGAGCGGTCACTGTTCCTGGATCAGTCTCTGGATGTTTCTCCAGCCAGCTGCTCCACAGCAGAGCTTCACCCTGTTGAGCTTCAGGAGACACAGAGGAAACAGTTTGCCCACCTGGTATCATGTGACCCAGGTTACATTCTTGTATCTTAGTGAGACCGGCATGTGAAACTGTCCGATCGTTTACGTGAGGAGGTCTTTGGATGTATGTGTGCATGATGCAAAACAAGACACTATATTAGTTTGCTGTCTTATTAGAGGATGTCATTCTCACTGGGCATTCAATTAGCTTTATCATCATTTATATTGTTACATCTACATGCAATGTCTGAAACACATCTACACATTTGATATAGTCCAATGAGGGAAAACATGTCATTTAATTGGGTAATGTTCATGTCCACTTTACCCCAGTAGGATTCCCAGCCAGCAGCTTGAGTCCCTCCTGGTCCTTCCTCTGGTGGATCACACACTTCCTTCTCATCAACTAGGTCAAAAAGCACAAAGGAGAGTCAAATTACATCACAACGCTAAGCACATAATAATAATTACAATAATAATAATAAAATTACAATTAAAATCATAAATGAAAACAATAAGAAATAGAAAAAACAATCTCCAAATGGAATGCGTGGAGGGAAAATACAGATGTATCATTAAACTAGGACTGTGAATCAGTATGTACTGAAGCCCACACTCAATCAATTAATACTCAACGAAGATTGTAACAGTATAAATGGTCAATGTGGACATGTATCACTCCACTGAAATTATCTTATTTATATTTTCTTATGATTTCTCTATGTTTATATATATATATATATATATATATATATATATATATTTCTATTCTAGATTGGGAGCAAAACGTAACTCAATTTCCCCCTTGGGGATCATTAATGTATTTCTGATTCTGATATTTATTTCCTTGCTGGGGAGAGGGAAGTGAACGCTGTATTGATACCTCCACCTTAAAGAAGGGTGCTCCATTCATCTGAGAGTGTGACTACAAACAGAGTGCTCATAAGCTAAGTATGAGGAAGCTATTTGGTTTACAATTCAATCACCTCCTGCTTGGCATCAGTAACCTCCACATATGTGTAAATAACACAATAAGTTAATGGTCTTACCTCTGTTGTCCATTGTCTGTAGATCGTCTTCCTCCTCTTCAGCTGATTCTGCCCTGTATATGGCAGGCTTCCTGTTTGACCTCCTCGCCTGTCACATGACCAAAACACAGGATTCATTCATCTGTTCATCTATTTCCTAGGAGGCTAATTGAAACAGCATAACACCACACATAACAGACATGGTGCTGAGAGGAAGGTCCAGCATAAGGTGTGACTTACTGCTCTCCTCTGGTCAGAGGAGCTGAAAAAGGCCAGAGGCAGACCCATGCTGGCCATCAGCTGAGCCTCTTCATCCAACAACTCCTCCTCCTCCTCCTCCTCTCCTTCGTCCTCCTCTTCATCACCTGCTTCTGTGAGTTGAGGGAAAATTTTGTGTGAAATGGACCATCTTTTAGGCAATGTGTGTGTGTGTGTGCGTGCGTGCGTGCGTGTGTGCGTGCGTGTGTGTGCGTGTGTGAGCCTGTCTGTCTGTGTGTATTCTGACTGATCCCAGCCAACCCAACATGTCCAACATACCTTGGACTGCAGAGTCTGCCAGATCAAAAGTGAGCCATCTATTATCAGAGCGATACAGCTCCCGATCCCTGGACAGAGTCAGAAGACAAACAGGAAGCAGATGATGAAGACCTCCACACTTCATTCTACAGAAACACGTGTTGATCATCACAGTAAAACTGTCTGTCAGTAAGTGATATGAGAGGCTTACTGCACGAAGGCTCTGGAGCAGCGGCAGTGGATCCTCTGCTCCTCCTCCTCCTCCTGGGATGATGAGAGTCTCCTGCTGAAGAAGATCTCCGCCACCAGCTTCACCCTGCTCCTCTCCAGCAGCATCATCATGACGTCAGATCACTGAGACTCAGGCACGCACACAGCAGCACGAGCACATACGTTCACACATACAAACACACACACACACACACACACAACTACTACTGGCTACTGTTCACTTCTGAGTCAGGACCAGGACCAGGACCAGCATGGCTTCACCTCGTTCACCTCAACACATCAACAACACACTCCAGTTGTTCCGCCTGCCGGCAGCGTGGAAGCGACAACACTGGCACTTCCGGTCATGTCTTTTCAGAATAAAAGTGTAGAAGTGTAGTATACTAATCCGGGGTTCCCAAACTTTTCATATGTATATATTTAATATTTGCTATATATTGCTATATATATGTATATATACATATATATGTATATTATATTTGGTATTTATTGCTTTATATTTATATAATTTTCTTATTATATATATATATATATAATATTTGCTATATATTGATATACGTATATGTACTGGAAAAACAAAGTTCGGAAACTTGTGTTTGGTGGATTATTTCTCTGTTGTATCAATGCTAATGGTCATTGTATTTTAAATTGTTGGAAAGCCTGTTTATTTACCTTCACAATGATGTCACACTTGTAAGGATCATGCATTTGTGGGATGAGCAGCACAGCTGATTATGTGGGTAACGCCCAAGAAAAATTTTCCAAAATGCTCTGCCGATGGTAAACAGTGTATTCTCATAAGGCTACCAGGAAGCCTGCAATGACTGCCCTCTACCGTCAGGCCCGTTGGCGCTGGTGTCGACAACACAGACAATAGAACCTGAACATGTGGGGGAATATCATGTTCAGTGATGAGTCCAGGTTCTGTCTGCCAAAGTTGGATGGCAGGGTCAAAGTATGGAGACGACGTGGAGAACGCTATGCTGATTGTTGCACCGATCAAGTAACAGCTTTTGGTGGTCGGCATCTCCCTCACTGGTAAAACAAGGCTTGTCATCATTGAAGGCCATCTCAATGCAGGGAGATATCAGGATGAGATTCTGCAGCCAGTGGTGATCCCATATCTCCACAATCTGGGACCTAACTTCATCCTCCAAGATGCAATCCAAAGTACTTAACACTGTTTTTGTGTGCACAAAATAAACAATTGAACAACAACAAAAATACAAATGAACACTGTAAAATGTCTTCTATTGCTGAATTTCAATAAAAGTAAAAAAAATCATGAGATTCCCACAAATTCAGTCCTGTTTTTGAGCATGAGAGATGTAGTACACACACTGTACAGTTCTCTTTACAATGTTGCTCCACAAACACTGAAAGTATAATAAAGCCCTATAAAATAACTTATAAAACAATATATTATCACACGTATTGAGTGACAACTTTTGATTTTAGTTATTTGAAAGCATTATCTCATTTTAGTAGACCCTTTTCTTATTTTATTAGACTTTTTTAGATTGCATTTACTATATTAAGTACTGGGCCTGTGTTGCTATTGTCAGATTGTTTTTGTTTTGAAATAGAAAATATGACATTTATGGTATTTGTTTTTTGCTGCTTTTATTTTGAAGGTTGTGTGTCAAACAGGAAGTTTCCTTTATGTTGCCGCTGAACGGAACTTATCTGTCGGACCGATGTTTTCCAGGGGACACTGAATCACCTCAACACCATGTAGTGTCACAGTGAAAGCGTTCCGGGGTTAGAACAAGGCTTATAAAAGGAGGTTCAGTCACGGGTCCTGGGGTATGGGGTAATGACGCATGCGCAGTGTTACTGAAGCTGCGGTCGTGCGTTGCGACTGGCTTAATTTCGACGAGTGCTGACCAGATTGTCCTGCTCATGTGCAATACCCCGGAGGTATGACGCATTGATGACGCGCGCCCTAACCTCCTTTCCATAGGCATTGATGTTAGAACAGGAGAGTTGTTAGCTAACACATTTGTATGTTGTGTTGTAATACATCCACGGTGTAGCTAACATTAAATATGCGGTGGCGTGTTTTTACCGTCTGTGTTGACAGAGTGACAGTCTGAGGTAACGTTAACGTCTTCTCTGTTTATCACCGTGTTTAGTGTTTAGTGTTTAGTGGAGGTGACGTTGAGCTGTTGACGTTCACACTGAAAGCTTCCTGTCAACTCTCAGTTCTGCTAAATGAAGCTTCATTAGCTCTCTGTCTTACCACAGGTAGTACTATTATTATTATAGTGTTTAGTCTATTCGCTGGGCTCCTCATAGCTCGGCTGTAACGTTAATGTGAACACTAGCTGACATTAAAATATGCACCACAGTTGTTATCTGATTCAGTGACACTAACAGGGCTGTCATGACTCGTGACTGAACTGACATTCAAACACTGATATTTGTTTGTTGTAAACCTTACTTACTGCTCAGCCTACTTATTACTGAAAGACACGTTGTTATTATAACTATATATATATTATTGACAAAACAATCCCAACCCCTCAGATGTCCATGTATTCCCTTCACACAGACATCTGACCTCTACCTCAATGGAGTGCATAACAAGAATAAATACTTGTGTTCATTGAGCTATTGTACTAAGTGGAAGGTGTTTTCCTCTCCTCTCCTTTAGTTCACCAGTGTGTGTGTAAGCAGCAGGTGTTCTCCATGCAGTGTGTTCCTTCCCCTTTGAGGCTGTCACCAGCTGTTTGAACTACAGCTCCCTTGAGGCAGGATGTCTGACAGTGGGAACCAGTCCTGTCTGATGGGAGCAGAGGACACAGTCTCCTTCCTGGTATGAACCCTGTCCGTCGACATCTACAACATGATTGCTGTTCATTCTCTCTGTAATCTGTCTCCTATATCAGGCAACAGCTAGGAGGGACAAACAGTAAAGGTTTCAGTGTGTTGGTACAGTAATTATTGTATTCAGAGCTCATAGGATTAACTTGTTTCAGGGAATCAGTTAGTTGGTTGACAGAATATTCATCACTAGCTATTTTCATAATCAGTTAATTGATTGTGATTTGCTAGCGCCGAGATCGAAAAGTGGCTGATGGTGTGGCACTGTGGATCAGCGCATTCACATGAACGGAGGAAGGGAAATAACTCTGGAAGTCGCTATTAGCTCGTTTTACAACTTTAAAAACTTAATTTTTTAAGTAAAGGCTATTAGAGTGTTTGTACTGGGAAGTTGATTGACCTAAAAGAAAATCATCTGCTGAGTTACAGACATCTCTTTCCCATTGTAAGTCTATGGGAAAAAGTATTTTTGGGCCCAATGCATCACGTGACTGACACAGACGTTGCAGTTCCGCCGTTTGGCCACTACGAAAGTTGGGATCGACAACCGGCGCGTATGACAGTGGCCTACCACCACTTTCAAGCGGCATCTGCCGTTAGGAAACAGTATATGCCGGTGGAACAGGAACGGCATACCACTCTAAGGACCGGCTGTTGCTGCTGAACCACAGTGGCACACCATTAGCCACTTTTACTCTACTGTGAGGATTTGCTGCTTTTCTGTTTTATGTGTAGGCTCACACAGCCTTTGCATACTACCGCCAGCCCTCGCCTTCAGAGAGAATTCAGACTTACCTCTGTGTACTACTGTAGCTGTTTAATGTGCCTGCTTAAAGGGTCAGTTCACCATATGAACATGATATGTCAGGAACACCTGGAGGGAATTTCTTCAAATTTGGCACAAACGGCCACCTGAACTCAAGGATGAACTACTTAGAATCTGGTGGTTAAAGGTGAAAGGATCAAATGATGAAGCGATGACATTTTGGACAGACATGGATTTAAACTGCAACTTGACTGTTTGGCGGAGGCATTCAACTGCGAGGTAGTAATTCTAGTTATTTAGTAATTATTTATTTACCTTTATTTAACCAGGATATCACTTGAGATATAATCTCTTTTCCAAGTAAGACCTGGGCCAAGACAGCACACCAGTTTACAGTTCAAATATAAATAAAACACAACAGACAGGAAATACAACCATCAAACACACAGGGGAGAGACTAAATCCAGCTCAAATAAAACAGTTGCATTTCTATAAACATGAACGTCTTTACAAAATTCCATGACAATCCATCCAACGACTATTCTACTTATTGACCTGTCTGTCCTGGTCCACAGGTGTGTGTGTTTCATGCATGGGAGGAATGGGCAGGCCTCGGTCAGTTGGAGGACTACCTGAGTGTCCTGGAGTACCTGCTCTGGGTCTTCACCCCTCTGGCCATCGTCTTCATCCTGCCCTTCCTCATCGTCATCCTCCTGTACCTCTCTATACTCTTCCTTCATGTCTACAAGGTATGCAAACACTCTTTTTCCCATCTGCACTGCGTCAACAGCTCATGTAATTTACCAAATGTTACTAGCAGCCACAAATTATTAAAAATGCCATCCATTGTTTAGGTATAAATAATAATTGCTGGTGCTATACCATGATACTCATATACTCATGCTCACTAGTTATACCTTCACATAATTAGACAGAAGGTAACAACACGTCAAACAAAGGATCTGTTAACTGAGCAGAGTGGCAAGTTCAAGTTCAAGCAAATACATCTGCAATAAATTTAAATTAGCCAACTCAGTGCTGATTAGAATGGAAATGGTCCTGTCTAATGTTTACCTAATGTTTAGTATGTATGCTGCAAGTAATGTATCAGAGGGATGTATAAGAAGAGAGTAATAATGAGGTCCTGCAAGCCCGACCAGATCTGTTATTTGACAGTCATGTCCAGTCACAGTCATTAAACCAAAGCTTAAACAAAGGGGAATATTAGGAATACGTGTTATGGACATAACTATTGAAATGACACCCAGGTTGCTGTTTTTCCATTCTGTCCTTGAGCTACTCCAGACCCTTATATTTTCTGATGTTTTCTTCTAACAGAGGAAGAATCAGCTGAGGGAAGCTTACTGCAACAACCTGTGGGACGGAGCCAGGAAGACCCTGGCTACTCTGTGGGACGGACATGGAGCCATATGGCATGGTAAGACACCATCATGGACTTCATTCATTTAAGATTCTGTCCCTTCAGATAAGCTTTATACACTTGTTATCACCATCTGAGGTGAATCTGCACTTCTTCCTGTCAGTGCTGATCTTGAGCCCTGAGCTTAATGGAGGGCATATGTGAAGAAATGCGTGTCTTTGCCTTATACCTCAGCCTTGCAGTAGAAATGTGTCGTTTGTGTTTATCAATGTAGTATTTTATTTATTTCTTACTGTCTGGGGGCACCGACCTGTGAGAATACCCAAACAAACCTCTAATGTATATTTACTGGTGGCTTCCTCTTTCTGTCCCTGAGCACATGTACCTTATATTTTCTGTGCTTGCTAGTTTCTATATGAACAGTTATTATTGTAAATCAATTAACAACACAAAACAATGACAAATATTGTCCATAAACCCTCACATTGAGCTCTCAGAGCCACAGTACTTATCTGCTTTTAGTGGAATAACATGTATGCCTCATGTTCTCCGACGTGTGTACCAGGTTATGAGATCCATGGGATGGAGAAGATCCCTGACGACGGACCAGCACTGATAGTGTACTATCATGGAGCCATTCCCATCGACTACTATTACTTTCTGGCAAATGTTATCATCCAGAAGGGACGGCCCTGCCACTCTGTAGCTGACCACTTCCTCTTCAAGATCCCAGGTACTCACATTGTGTTGCACACATGAATGCATACACCACTAATCTCCACAAGTACTGCTGATCTCCTTATATGTGCATCTGTTTTACTTTTAATTTTGTTGTTTTTAATAGCTTCTTTCACACATATTCGGGCTTAGTTAACTCCAACTTTATCTCAATCATGCAAGGCAACTGTTTAGACTTTCATATGTATAATAATCACGAAGCAGTCTCCTGGTCTGAAAAGTGAAGCCAATGTTGAGGTGCCTTAAACTTACATTCTTTCTAACAGCCAGCAGGGGGCGACTCCTCTGGTTGCAAAAAGAACTCTTCCCCTCAGCTCTTTCTTATCCTACTGTGTCCTTTCCCTAAATCCCCCTGTCCTGTTCCTCCAGGTTTCAAGTTACTGTTGGAGGTGTTCAGTGTGATCCACGGTCCTCAGGAGGAGTGTGTGCGGGCTCTGAGGAATGGCCACCTGTTGGGGATTTCTCCAGGAGGAGTGCGGGAGGCTCTGTTCAGTGATGAGACCTACCCTCTCCTCTGGGGCAAACGCAGAGGCTTCGCCCAGGTCGCCATCGACTCTCAAGTGGTGCGTTGTTCTTCCAGAAATCTACTGTCGTATAAAAAATATATGACATGGGTGGGAGTAATGCAGTGATTCTCAAAGTGGGGTCCGTGTCCACTAAATAATTTCCAATAAATTCTAAAGATGTGGACCATTTGCACCAATAAAACAAGCATATTGTGTCCATTACTTCCACCCATGTTAGCTTTAGGCCGATAGAAACTCTGATATGACTGTGACTAGGGATGTTAATAATTAACCGACATTAAGCATTTTAACCGATTAACGCTATCGGTTAAAAGGGTTAAAAGAAATGTTAATAATCAATTAAATAGCTGAGAAAAACTCATCACTTTAAGGGGAAAAGCTGGTTCACCTTAAGAGCCCATCTTTTCATATTTATCACTATATCCTGAAAAAAATCGGGTTCCTCTGCCTCCTCCTAGTGCTTCTAATGGCATTTGTAAGATTTTGGTCAAACTAAGCAGCGCTGGTCAAATATGAATCAATATTCTGTTACTTTATTACACGGATGTGTTGAATACTCGATTCTGATTGGTCAATCATGGCGTTCTGTGGTCTGTAATTTCTTTATAACAGACCGTTGCTATGTATAGCAGACCGTTGCTATGTATATCAGATCGTTGCTATGGGCGCAGCTCTGATGTCAGACTCTCGCGGACCGTTTTTGTGTCAAAATATTGATTTCTTCAGTAATAAGCAGGATAATGTACAGCTAGCGGGTCATTGTTGTGAAAGAATCTCTTTCAATGCGATGAGAGACAACGAGTGCAGCATCGCACTCGGGGATTCCTTCACAACAATGAGCGGCTCGCCGTACATTATTCCTTACGTAATGCCTATTTCTCTCCTCAAATGTTGTTCGAAACATCTTGTAGTGTACTGTTTAGCTGTAAAGTGAGAACGTTTGCTCCGGCTGATGGGCGATGCTTGGTTTTGGCTTGACTGTTTCAATATAGCAGCAGGGGTCACAAACTTTCAAATGGTTCATTCAAATTGTCTTCAAACATTGAAAACGTCTCACGGCATGTCTGGATTGTTCTGAATAACCGTTAACTAATTAGATTCTCGTTACTCTACCCCTACAGGAAACAGTGTCCTACTGCAGCATCTTTGTATCCATGTCAGACCTGTGCAGTGTAGAAAGAACCTCCTCTCTAATCTTCTCTCTCTTTCTTCCAGCCAGTAATTCCAATGTTTACTCAAAATCTACGGGAAGGCTTCAGATCTCTGGGAACACTCAGTAAGTGTAGAAGAAAGCTCAAATCACAAAGATAGCTGATGGCATCACTGATGGACGCACACCTTGAAGTACACACATGACATTCCAAACACATGTTGCAGTTAGATGTTGAATCCAGCTGTTTGAAGAGCGTAGTGACACTCTCACTACATACACGATGCTTGTTAGTAGATATATTCAGTGTTCGTTTAGGTCTGCACTTGCAAGTTTGACTATTACCAGACGTGTGGTGGCGAGGGCAGGGTGCTGACCTGACTCAGGTGGATATGAATCTTCTCTTGACATTTCTCCATGTTATATGCTCTCTCTCTCTCTCTCTCTCTCTCTCTCTGTCTCTGTCTCTGTCTCTGTCTCTGTCTTTTGTCATTCAGGATTTTTCCGCTGGATGTATGAGAGTTTTCGCATGCCTTTTGCTCCCGTCTACGGTGGATTTCCTGTGAAGTTCCGGACCTTCCTCGGTGATCCCATCCCGTATGACCCTGACGTAAATGCCGCAGAGCTGGCAGAGAAAGTCAGTGAGCTTTCTTTCTTTCTTCTCTTCTCTTCCATTTAAATAATGTGAGCATTGACCATTACGCAGTCCATTGGGTTGAGTCTATAAGATTCCTAACCCTTGTGCCTCACTAGGGACATTTTTGGCTTTTAAATCTTTCGATAATTTTGGCGGTGTTGGAGGGAGTTTGTTTTTCTAATTTTGGAAGTTGAACCTCAGCTCCTAATAAGTCTATAACAGACACACGGCAGGCTGGGGAGTCCCGCATACGAGCCGGTGTGCCCTGCTCCCGGTGCGACTGTTGACCGGGGCGGACTGTCCTCAGGGCAGGGCTCTGCGTCATGCCCCCAGGGCAGGGCTCGGCCCAGGTAAAAGGTGTCAGGGGTCTGCGACGATGTCGACAACACACCCGACCCGTCTTGAAACACGAATCAAGGAGTCTTACGCACGCGCGAGTCAGAGGGTGCAAGCAAAACCCTGTGGCGCAATGAAAGTGAGGGTCGGCGCGCGCCGAGGTGGGATACTCGACTTGAGTACGAGTACGAGTACATGAGCACAGTATCGGACCCGATACTGGTATCGGTATCGAAGCATCCCTAATTATGGAGCACTGCAGTGTGGGATGCAATGCATCGAAATCAATGTTGTTGCTAATCATCGACATTTCCCAGACTGTGAAAGAGGAAGCCCCCCTAGCATTTAGTATACAGAATATAATAACATTTTTATGTTGTTTTTTTTCATAAAAAATCAACAGTGGCGTTATTTAAACAAACTGGCATGTAAAGGGTTACAAATCTAAAAATGAATGAATATTTGGTAGTTATGTTAGTCGGTTAAAAGATTTAACTCGTGAAAGTGGAAAATAATATGAATATATATATACATATATATATATATATATATATATATAGTATTTTTAGAGCAGTTTTAGGAACAAGACATTTTTGTCCTCTAAGGCAACCAGAGGGTTTTTTTTTCAATCTGACACTGCACAAAAAAATAAAAATGCATCAAAATCAATGTTCTTGGTAATCATTGACATATCCCCGACTGTGAAAAAAAAATAAAAAATTCCTTTGCATTTAGTATAGAGAAAATAATCATTTTTTTCTGTTTACATTATGTAAACAAACAGGCATTTAAAGGGTTAAAATTCTGAAAATGAAGAATATTTTGTAGTTATGATCAGGACTGATGTTGGTTAAAAGATTTAACTCGGTGAAAGTGGAAAATAATATTAATATATAGTATTTCATGGCAGTTTTTTGATGCAGAGTTTTGTCCTCTAAGGACATCAGAGCAACTTTTTAAAATGAGGCACAAGGGTTAAATCTGTGACTGTATTTTTTTTTAGTTAACATTGTATTAGTCCTAACAATGATATTATTGATTTTATATTACATTGTTTAGTACAGAATCTCACATGTAGGAAAGAAACTATTTGTGTGCACAGTGGCAGCAGCTCCCATCACTGTAATTCTAAATCTGTGTGAGCTGTTCCATAAAACACCAGTCGTCCATCAGTCATACGCCGTGCTGTTGCTCCGCAGATACAGCAGGCGGTCCAGTCTCTGATAGACCAGCACCAGCAGATCCCAGGGAACATCCTGAGAGCCTTGTTGGAGAGATTTCACACCAAACACAAAGAGCACTAACACCAGCAGTGCAATAACAACAGAGACAAGCTATCCGGTGCGTAACCAAAAGGACCCGTCACGTCGGCTCAGACGGCTGCAGTGTGCACAGGTTTGGTGGCCTAAACACGTTTGAATATTTGCACAGCTTTCTTCTCAACACCACTGACTGCAGCTGCTCAGATTCCTTTTACACACACGTTCTTTGTATCGCACCTTTCTCACATGTTTCCTTGCGACTTATCTGGTGAATCTGTTTAAAAGCTAGACCTCCTGAAGTTGTGATATTGGACTTCACAATAATCATACCTCAAAAAACGATAAATGAAAGGATAATTATTTTTTCAAAACAGACATGCACGATATCTAATTTAGTGTGTTGTGAAGTCTTTGTCGTTGTAGATGTTCTCAATTTAAATATATGGGATTCAGGCAATTTCTTTTTATTGGAAATTGTGATAGAAGTACATTTATATCATCATAATGTTGGTTAGTCAATACATTTGGTTTATTGTCCTTGACCTATAAATTGCAGTGACTATGCAGACAATTGTATACTTAACATCACTCTGAGTTTCACTCGACTTGGAGCAAACACATGCTAATTCCTGACCCGACAGGCGGAGTAGACGTAGCTGAACGCAGCGGTTCAGTTGGCCCACTATAAAAGGCATTTTGGTTTTCATGTCTTTAAAGTTGGAGTTTCCAGTATGAACCAGTATAGTTGCCCCAGGTACATACCAGACACTGACCTAAAGGTTACAAGAGTATGACAACATGGTGTAACTTGTATGTAGAGTTAGGTTTAGGTATTGTTTAAGAGATTACGGTACCAGTACCAATAGGAATGGGAATCGCAGAACATTTTTTGGCCGCGCCACCATTTTTGGAGGGTAGCGTACGAAGCTACGGTAGACTGTCATTATCTGTCACCGGAGTGTCATCTGTCAATCGTTCATCATCAGAAATGGATGAAGTATGTGCGAAAGACAAATGCCCATATAAAGAGAAGCTGACGGAGACAAAGGGGCGACATATTACAAAATTGAAGTTCCTTCAATCCTTATGAATTAGGAGGACCTTACAGTTTCCACCCATTATGGTCATTGATGTGTTTTGGCGTTAGTGAACAACTGTCAGCAGTTCACAATTTGTAAATCTTTCGTAGGCCGATGTCCAGTTTAAAAACGGGTGGGTGTATGACATTAAGATCGACAAGCCAAATGGCAACTACACAATCATCCGGACAAAGATAAACTAGCTAATGTTATGCTAACAGAATACTAAGAAAACGTCTGTATAATTAACCTACCGGTATCTTGCAAAATGAAACCCAAAACGTTAGCCGACCTTTGTGTCTGACTGTATACTATATATACTACAATTCGGCTTTTGAATATTATTCACTGTGCAGTGTTTTGTGTTAGCTTTTGAACAGCCAGCGGATGACACTATTACACTTTATCCTCCAAAAATGGCCAATTCACTGTTGGTGACGTCACATTCCCATTCCCTATACCAGTACCCTTAAAGTGATACCGATACCAAGAGAGTACTTCATTTGATGCCTTTTTTACTACTTCTTTCGAGATCCATCGTGTGTGTGTGTGTGTGTGTGTGTGTGTGTGTGTGTGTGTGTGTGTGTGTGTGTGTGTGTGTGTGTGTGTGTGTGTGTGTGTGTGTGTGTTGCAACATGAGCATAACGTGCACCCTCCGGCTTCACGTTATCTCTTTTCCTAGGATGGCGAAGACATGACTCTCCTTACTCTGCCTCTTATTGGATTACCCTGACGTTCTTACCCTAACCCTAACCAATCTCACTCCTCATGCCTAAACCTAACCAACGAAGGCAACGAGTACTAACCAATCGGAGGGCGGGTCACGCTAGGAAAAAAAATTTGACCTCCGGTTCCCCCTATGATTAATACTGTTAACTCTGTTAGCACTGCTGCCATTGTTAGCAACGTTAACCATCGTCATGTTGAGAGCCGTGTGCAGGGTTGTAGCTGCTGTGGTCGTGGGCCAATCACACGTGACATTAAATCAAAGGACGCTTGTGGTGATTGGCTGCTAGCAAAACCATACAAATAGTCCTTTTTTTCCAGATCTGGGTACAAAAAGGATCGAATGAAGGTGACGTTTGACTGGAGAAGTTTGGATACTACTTGATACTGGGTTATTTCAGTCGATACCTTAAAGGCATCGTGTACCGATACTCAGCCCTATATACACACATACAAGAGAAAACAGCATTCTTTGTTCTAGTGATTACAGCGTTCATTATATTGACTGTATACATAAATTCCAGTGGGTTTCTTTATTTCCTCAATTAATTGATGAGCAGATAATGATAACGCTTTATTCTTCAGGCGTCTCAATTTTCTTCTAATTTCCTGGAAATTGTCCCAATCATTTAAAAAAAAAAAAAAAAAATCTGTTGTGTCCCCGTTAATAATTAGGACATGTCTTAGAAATTGGCTATCTAACTTGGTAGCATAGTTATAAGGAAAAGGGTGGGAAATTCTAGGGACAAGGAGAATGTTCTTTCCCCCCTGGATATTAACGACTGCTTATAACCTCCACCGACCTCCACTCTTCAGCTACCATGTTAAACACTCAATGGAGCAGGTCTTTAACCAGCTGAACACCTTGTCCATTCCCCCTATAAGTAGTCATTTAATAGATACATACTAGCTAATTTACTCAGGAAAGTTCCAGGACATCAATGGACCGTCAAAATAAAGCGTTACCTAATGAACCTGTTAAAATCAGTAATGAACAAGTCCCAGTTATGTAAACAGTTGTAGTCCTTTCACTAAACGTAGTTCTTCTCACACTACAGTAGCTTCTAACTGACTGAAGACAGAGGCTGGACAAAATAACTAGAACACCTGAGCCTGTCACAGAGGTGTTGATTCACCTCTTTGTGAAGTTTATGAAGTATAAAATGACATTATATTGTATGGTGTTCCTTTTATTTTGTCAATTTTGCACAAATATATATATTTCCAATAGAATTGGGCTTCAAAATGAACCAAATCACAGACATATGATAACACCTGGTATGATTATTTCTCTTTTTTTTTTATTGTCAGTGAACCGTCCACTGTTAACTGAGGGATTATTTAGGGTGGGCCTGTCACGATAACTACTTTTGTTGGAAGATATACTGTCCCAGAAATAATTGCGCCATTTTATACCACTGATATATAATGACAATATAATAGCATAAGAATGCAAATACATCCTTTCAAAGAGCAATGAACTTTTAATTCTTAACAACATTCAGACATTGGCATTGGAATGTGAAAAAAATTACAACAATCTAAATAAATAAATAAAGAAAATAAAATAAAACCACACAACCAAAACAATAAATAAAATGGACTCTCGTACTCTGTTAACAAAAATGTGCAATGTCTGCGCAATGTCCAAGTTTTCTAATGGTAGAGGAAACCCCGCTGTTTAGGATCATGTTGGCTAAAATCTTGGTGACATTTGTATTATTATTCGTATACAAAATGGCGTGTAAACACGAGCAATATGGAGGTCAGCAAAAATGATCGAGGTCATGTCCATATATATCGTACGATAAATCAATAACTTAAAAATATCAAGGTCATGTTCATATATCGTCAATAATGTAAAAATAATCAAGATCATATCCATATATCGTATGATAAGTCAATAACGTAAAAATGATCGAGGTCATGTCCATATATCGTACGATAAATTGATAATGTAAAAATGATCGAGGTCATGTCCATACATCGTACATAAGTTAGTAACGTAAAAATGATCGAGGTCATGTCCATATATTGTACGATAACTCAATAACATAGAAACAGTCGAGGTCATGTCCATACATCGTACATAAGTTAATAACGTAAAAATGATCGAGGTCATGTCCATATATATCGTACGATAACTCGATAACGTAAAAGCGATCGAAGTCATGCCCACATATCGTACAATAAGCCGATAAGGTAATTACCATGACAGGCCTAACCTTGGGGTTGTCAGTGTCAGACCATCTCATGTTGATTGCTTCCAATTGTACTACCTTTTTAATACAGTATATTGATTTTGTTGTAAGAAGTTTCCAGTGGCTCAGAAGTGAGAGCAACCATCTTGTTCTGAGAACATTAGTTGATCAACTCAAAATTAATCAACGCCGATTTATG
>CAKAOI010051695.1:106077-180878 GCA_916701655.1 Sebastiscus albofasciatus
ACGAGCAATATGGAGGTCAGCAAAAATGATCGAGGTCATGTCCATATATATCGTACGATAAATCAATAACTTAAAAATATCAAGGTCATGTTCATATATCGTCAATAATGTAAAAATAATCAAGATCATATCCATATATCGTATGATAAGTCAATAACGTAAAAATGATCGAGGTCATGTCCATATATCGTACGATAAATTGATAATGTAAAAATTATCAAGGTCATGTCCATACATTGTACGATAACTCAATAACATAGAAACAATCGAGGTCATGTCCATACATCGTACATAAGTTAATAACGTAAAAATGATCGAGGTCATGTCCATACATCGTACATAAGTTAATAACGTAAAAATGATCGAGGTCATGTCCATATATATCGTACGATAACTCGATAACGTAAAAGCGATCGAAGTCATGCCCACATATCGTACAATAAGCCGATAAGGTAATTACCATGACAGGCCTAACCTTGGGGTTGTCAATGTCAGACCATCTCATGTTGATTGCTTCCAATTGTACTACCTTTTTAATACAGTATATTGATTTTGTTGTAAGAAGTTTCCAGTGGCTCAGAAGCGAGAGCAACCATCTTGTTCTGAGAACATTAGTTGATCAACTCAAAATTAATCAACGCCGATTTATGTTACTGATATTGGACTTTTGGTCTGGCAAAACAGGGCATTTGAAGACATTACGTTGTGCTCCAGGAACTCACGATAATATGCATTTTACACTATTTTTTTTGACATTTTACAGATTAAAACAATTCATTGATCAATTGAAAGAAAAAAATTAAATCAATAATGAAATTATTCGTTGTAGCCCTTTAAATAGCAGTGGACTTTGTTGTGCCATACTTCTGAAAATGCCAAACGAGATCTGATAGGTGAGCTGATGCAGTAGGTGCCTTTTATCAGTCACAGGTAACTGAAACTAAGGCTAGAATATGACTAGTAAACTATCTTTAGTAAAAGAATATAAAATAGATGAAAGACATAAATTACCTTTGAGCAGAAGGCCGGTTTTAAAATTCTGTTTGAAGATACCAGCACTGTCAGCTCTCCTCAACTCCTCTGTCAGGCTGTTCCAACAGCTCAGAGATGAGAGCTAAAAGCTGTCTTACCAAAGGGTTTCACTGTGGAACGACTCTTAAAGGGACAGTGTGTAGGATTTGGTGGTATCTAGTGGTGTGGTTGCAGATTGCAATCAACTGAGTACCCCTCCGCTCACTCCTCCCTTTCCAAGACTGCGGTACCGTGAGCAGCCGAGTGCAAAACCGTGGTAACGCTGTTGGCCTCGCTCGAGGCCATCCTTACCATAATAACACTACTTTAGGAGCACCGGAAGTCAGACGGCGGCTGGCGGTATCACCGTTTTGCACTCTGCAGCTCACGCTACCGCAGTTTGACAAGCGTTTCGGAGAACTACGGTGGCCTTCAGGTAACATAAAACCACAATAGGTGCTCTCTAGAGCCAGTGTTTGGTTTGTCCGTTCTGGGCTACTGTAGAAACAAGGCAGAGCAACATGGCGGACTCCATGAAGAGGACCCGCTCCCCGTGTAGATATGAAGGGCTCATTCTTATTTTCAGGTCATTTATACACCAATGAAAACATAGTTCTGAATATTATATTCCATTTCTGCCAATAGATCCCCCGAAATGCTACACGCTGTTCCTTTTAAGATACGTCCATTTACAAGCCTTTAAAGCAGGCAGGTATGAAATAGTAAAAGACAACAACAAGCAACCAATGTCGCTCACTCGTTGGGCCGAGGACGGTTACACACATTATACCTTTAAACAGCCTTCCCTCAAACCTTCATCAGAAGCACATTACCATTATTACACATCATTGATTAGTTCTTCTAGTTTTGGGAAAAACTCTGTTGTAGCCTGATATTTGATTGTTTCTACAGAACTCTTCACCACCGATACTAACCAAATATTAACAACACACATGCCGCTGCATATTATCAGTTCTACTGGGAAGGGTACAACACAGAAGAACTGACATTAAAGGAATACTTCACTCCCAAAATGATCTTTTATATATCAATTACTCACCCCGCGTTACCTTGAATTGCTTGAATAAAACATTGTTTGTTTCTCTCACGCCAACGGAAAATCACAAAAACGGAGAGAAGTCTTGAATGAACTGAAGTAAACGCAGGCTGCGTTTAACAACAGCTAAATTATGTTGAAAGAATCCGTTAACAAAACGCAGGTGCGCTGCTCACGTGTGAGAGTCCAGACGAGTCCAAAGTGTTTTAAACAGTCAGGTTTTAGAGAAGATGCATGTGTTTGGGAAGTAGTGAGCATCCGACTGGATAAATGAGACCTGGATTATGCTGCACGAGTTGGGTGTGAGTTTGTAAACGGATGTTTTGATATCGTTTTGTTGCTGTTAAGCGTGACCCTCTAGTTAAGTCTTTTTTTCAAGAATTCAAGTTACCACGTGGGGGAGGGTACTTCATATACAAACGGTCATTTTGGGGGTGAAGTATTCCTTTAAAGGCGGGTAAATAGAAATGATCTGCAAATGAGTCTCAAGCTGAATTCAAGTAAATAAGATTAAATGGAATGATCACTGTAAGAAAACATGTTATGCACTTCAGTATGATTTCTATAATTGTGGGCCTACTGTATATGTGTTTATGTGTGTGTGGTCCAACAGCCAGGGAACAGACCAAAACTGAGCCTTTCAATGACTGCTCATACAACCAGCAGTGTCCACTCACAGAACTCAAGTATCTTCTCACTGTAATATTTATCATATCCCTATAAATATTGATCTGTCACTTTATTGTGTACATGCATGATTATATAAATGTTGTGATTCAACTAATGGTTTTACACACATAGTCATCAAAGTATCACTGCCAACTCTGTTTTTTTTTCATTTTTAAAGAAACCTTTGTGAGACCAACAGTGTTTTTGAGTGATGTCTAACTGGATGCTTTTCCTTCTGTAACCTGGTTGCCTTTTTTTTGTTGTTTTTTTTTCCATATTTATGGATTTCATTCATTTTGAAATGATCTAACATGTCTTTTTAAATTATGTCAATATATAATTATTGCACTTTTAAATATTGAGATTCAATCCAACCTGTTAATAAATCTATTTTATTAAGATGTTTCATTTGAATTCCTTTCCGCTGTTTATTTTATCAATTGTATTATCACAGTGGTTTGTGCTGGCAGTAAGTTAGGTGGCTTAATGAAGACTGAACATAGTAGTGTGGAGATATAGAGGGGTGGTTACTGAATGCACATCTAATCCAATATGACAGGTGCAAGATAGTTCATCAGTCCCTTCAGGATTTCGCTGGCTTTTTTTGGGGATTCCTGAAATGCCTCATTTTGTGGCAGCTTTTCTAAAAAATTGCAATGCATGTTGGGATGTTTTTAGGTGTTTTTTTTTGCAATACAAATTGCAGGAGCAGGTAAAAATTGCAAAAAATAGTTGGAATTTTTTTTTAAATATATATAATTCTGTAAAAATCAAAGGCAACTTCTCCCAGTGAGAATAAAACTGCATTGTTTTGAGTGATCTAAGTAACTTTACCAAAAAGGCTAAGCATTTCAAAAATTCCTACAAAATATGCTTTTATTTATAAATGAAGAAGTGCACCTGGGGTATTCCACAAAGCTCACAGTCAAAGCAGCACCAAATATTAAAGTGCACAGAACATTCATATTTGTTAATAACAATTACAAACCTAAAACATTGAGCCTGTTCAGCAGCTGACATGTACCTCACAGGAGAGATGCACCGATTGCAATTTTCTTGGCTGATTCCGATTTTTTTTAAAGAGTTTGATCTGCCGATTCCCATTTTCTTTCTAAGAACTATAATTGACAGCTCGGCTCCAGAATAACTTTTCTCACCTGAAAAATTATTTCCGCCCTACCAAAGTCAAAGTAAACCGTCAGAAATTCTAAATGTTATCCTTTTTCTTGGTTATTGTCATCTATAGGGGTTATTTGCATAAAACACACAATTCAAATGATTAGGAAATAAAAGATTATATTTTTATTTTAAACATTCCTTTGATTAAAAGTAATTATAGGCATTAGTATTTTCAATTGTACATTATTTAAGCTGCTTAACAAATTTGAAAAGGTCATAATTCTCTCTCTAATATCTATTTTGTATTACTGTAGAAACATCTCCTTCAAACAACTGGATTTATTCAAGTTTCTCGCCTGTAACTAAATTTTACAAGATTACATTTGAACACATCATGATAGCGTTATAATTTACCATCGCCCAGTACTCATTTTTACTGAGCACTATTACATATAAATATGATTTTATATGATTATAACACAGCCTTTGCTATGATGATTTGATTCATATTTAATGTAAACATTTGTAAATATTGGACATTTGGTGCTTTCTTTGTTTTATAAAAAAAAAAATCACTATAATACATTTTTTTTTTATTTGACAAAAAGGATCATTGCAGAACAGAGCTAATGATGAGGTATCAAAATATTCATGTTTTGAGTGTTTCATATTCAGAACATGTTCATCTTCATGCGGACACACATTAAGAATACGGTTCATGTGAAGTGCTGTAACTACATTTATGATCAAATTGACTCATGTTCTGTTACACAGACTGGTGACGGTTATGGAAAGTTAAGTTACATCTTCTCTCTCGTATAATTCAGAGCCTCCGGCTGCGTGACTACTACTTCACTCAGAGCAGCTGTCAATCACAGCTGTCAATCATGACGTCTCAGCCCCTTTTTATAGCATCAAATAACTAATTAAAAGCAAACTGATCAGAGAAATGAACACTTGTACATACATCAGCGTGATAAAAACTACCTAAAATGACAGAAACCATCTTTGGGTTTTAAAGATGATAAAAATGTATTCGAGGTGTGCTCTGACTTTTTATTTTGACCCATGTCCCATCGGCTAACATGGAGGTTGGGGACAGCTGCTCTGAGTGAAGTCGTCACGCAGCCGGAGGCTCAGGAATTAAACTTTTTGCTTTAAACTACCCTGCTCCCCTTACTATTTAAACTTATTATAATTTATCTATTTATTGAAAAAAAAGTTTTTGCTAGTGTGCCCCTTTAATATATATATATATAGTCAAATATATAACATAAGGTAACATCCACAGGCTGAAGATTTAGGCATGGGCTACCATGACTTAATGAATGAAGTGGAAACACTGATATATGTTACTGATACTGCTATACTGTACGTCACAGAGTGTGTGTGTGTCTACCTGCAGCAGTTGTGCTGTCCTTAACATGTAATATCATCCAGATGTAGTGAGGTCGTATTCAAAACCTCTCTCCTACATCCTTGCTCTCATGTGGCTCTTCGAGATTTGCCGTAAACAACAACACACACTCCTTTAACCTTTTCCTAATTTTGATATGAAAGTAACATAAGTGGAACACAACATAAGTCAACTCTTTTTTTTCCCCTTATCCTATCCTACTCCCAAATTGTGATTCTCTGCCTGACATGTTGTTGCTCTGCTGCACCTTCAGGTGGTTGATGACTGCTACTACATCGTGATGGAGGACAGCTTCTCCAAACAGAGACCATAACTGTTAAAGGGAGAGTGACCTTCATTAATGACTGACATGTTAGTGATACAAGAGGAAGATTTGGGCTCAATGTCCACTTTAGATCAATATTCTATCTTTTTCACAATATCTGTGTAAAGCACATCCAGGGTGCCGCCTAGATTGCCTTCTTTTTCTTTTTTCTTGTAGTACATACTGCAGTTGCCAATTGGGACGTACTACTTTGCCTTGAGCTTTGACCCCTCTTGCTCATATATTCCGCTGCATAGAGGATTGTGGGTCAGAATAGCCAGAAAATGTTGCATGTTGATATACCTCCTGTGCAACTGTGTGTTTTCATCAGGCCACCTCAGCAGATCTGGGGCCAGCTAATGTTTAATTAGCTGTCAACACAGCACAGAGTGTGTGAGAAACAGGAAGGCTTTAATAGTGGCCCAGCGGCTGCAAATTTCATCTGGCCTCCATTAACTCTTTCAAGGGGTTGAGTGGGCTGATAGGCCCACTATGCTGCTGACAGTAAATGCCATTTTTACAGGAAATGGAGAAATTCAATTCACTTTATTCAATGGCAGCTGTTGCTTAACATGAGTGTGTATTGTTGCAGTGTGAGGTCAACCAGAGAGGAAGGAGAATCTCTGTGCAGACAGGTTTACAAAATGGCAAACATAGTGGAGTATATATATATAGACTCACATTTCAGTAACTTTCTTATTAAGCTCCGTCAAATATTACTGATTCACTTCGCTTCACTCTGTGACTTCAGTTTTTAATTTCAAGTTCATTTTTATTGTCCTTGAATTTAAACTCTTCTTGCAGCCAGGTGTAACATAAATACAGTTTGTATCCTTAAAATTCTGTAAAATGGACAGAATCTATGAAGGGTCTTTGATTTTAGTTTGTCGAAAAATGTCATTAAAAAAAGTCATAGAATAGTATGTCAAAACATTTCATGAAAAAACGTCATAGTATAGTTTGTCGAAAAAATGTCATGTACCTCAAGTACCTCTCTGCAGTGCATCTGGTGTAAATGATTCTCTTGTGAGATTACAAGAGCATGTTATTAAGTAAGAAGATTACCGGAGCCTGACATCCTCTCATGTGTTGTTGACCAGGGGCCGAATTTGAACTGGAAGCGCCGGCATTCTGCTGATACTGCAGACCGTCCCCAGCCTCTGAAGTGTCCTCCTCCGTCCTCCAGTTATAGCCTCTGACAGCCACTTTAACATTTAAACTCTGCCTTCATACTACTGCAGCAACCTACACCGCTGCCTCCACCTGCAGATTCTGGTAGACAGCTGTAGCCCGAACCACCACCTACGGCTCTTTCCAGCAACCTACTCTGTCTCTATATAGCAGCAACAACTATTGTCTATGTAAAGATATAGAGGAGTAATGTCTACCTGAACAGAGAATGAAGTCACTCACACTGTTTGTGTTGTAATCTGAGCTTTTCCGTGCATTGTTGACATAGCCGGGCCGGCCACGCGTTCCTTTTTAGTGCATGTGAGCGTGCCCCACTTGCTAGCTCACAGGCTCACCTCTGCACAGCTCTCATACAGCGGTTACAGCTGATAACGCCGTCTCGACTGACGCCGTCACCTCTGAAGCATAGCATCCATCCTACGCCCCCCCCCCCCAGGTAAACAATGTTAGCTCTGTCAGCACTGTTGCTTTCACTGTTAGCGCTGTTAGCACCGTTAGCTATACAATCCGCAAAAGAAATGCTCCCAATCTCGCATGTAGCACCTTTAAATGGCTAATTTCAGGTTCATACTTGTATTTCGGGTTTCTACTAGAATATATTTACATGCTTTGATGTTCACATTATTTTCCTCATCCTGTCTGTCTGAATATACCTGTATTCACCTTCTGTCTATCTTTGCAAAGGTAGTTCTAAAGCCGTGGGCGGAGATACTCAGATGGGGGCGGTATTTTCTAATGAGCCTGCATGTGACATAGGAAGGGGAGCCGGATCTGATTGGCTTGTTGAATCACGTTTTCTGATCTAGACAGCCCACAAAAAACTGACTGGGTCGTCTTATTTCACAGTTTGTGGGTTGGTAGACACTCCAGATACCCAGATGTCTGTGCACAACACTGAAAAAATTAGTTTTTCATGACGTCCCCTTTAAATATTTTGTGAAGTGTGACCGAGGTTTGATACTCAGATAACTGACTAATCCACTTATCTTGTTCTGTGATACAGGCCTCCCGGTCATAACTCTTGGTTTCTGCATGGCACTATTATCCTCAATTCTAAGAGAACAAAATGTATGCAATTTTCTGAATTTGGATGCAAATTTGACTCTGATATTACATACTGACCCTGCTGCACAGCAGGTTTCCATCCTCAGAAACAAAAATAAATAAATAAATACAATTATTATTCTAATCCCAGAATACTTTCGCTTCAACCTCACAGAAAAAAAATGCAAGAACAAATGAACAAACTTGAGACTAGAAAAATTACCACAGTGTACTTTATTAAATGAATTTTGGTAGTTTGTGTTGCATTAGATTCAAATAAAAATTTACAAAAATCCCATATATACAAAAATGTAATTTTGATCATGTTCATCACTCTTGATTTATTTTTACAATAAAATGTACTTTTTCCCCATTGAAAGAATTTTTAGCACTTCAGACTTTCATCACACAATGCAACTTACTGAAAAGACCAATTTTTTTTTTTGTCTTAAACATTTGTATCTTTTTTTTTTTTTAAATACACCACATACACCACATTTATCGTTTTTTTCTCTGTAGTATATCGTCATAGTTACAGCCATCGTGGTGGCGTCAAACCTCTAAAAGACACCCTTCACAGTCAGAACTCAAAAAGAGAGGAATGTTCTTTTTTAGCGTGTACACTTTGCATACATTTATTTACAGATAAGCTTTTTAAGTTGATCAGTTCACTATCTGTGGTATCCATGTTCAACCGTCTCTCTAAACAGACATCTGTACAGAATGATTATACAAGTGTGACTGGTATCCTGTCAGTAATTCACCTGCTGGTTACTGTGCTTGTACTAAAGCTGAATTGTCTCAGTTGTAACTGCTGACCACTGCTCAGATCTTGTCCCGACCATCCAAACCAAATAGTCATTTTCTCTGGTTACACAGCTGTGGGCTAAGAGTTAAAAAAAAAACTGACTTCTCTGTTGTGTTTGGCTGGTATATCCAGACCTCTACAGCAGAGCTTTGATCCACTACAGCTGGTGAACTGAGACAGCCTGGGGGGGCGGCCGAGACACTCATAAGAAACTCGGCCTGTTCACATCTCAGAGAGCTACAGAGGCCCTGTCTCCGATAAAATTACGCTCCCATACAATTAAACTGAATTCTCAATTACGTTTTGAGGGAAACATATTTTCTCCCGGATTACGGTCACAATTTAAAACACATGGTTAACTTTATAAATTGAAACAAAACAAAATGAAAACGCAACAAAACTACTTGGTTAGTGCAAACAGCATGGTTTGGCTTATAATGAGTCGGTATCTTTCGTTATTGAAGTAAAATAAGTCAATGTTGACTTTTGGTTTCACACGGACAGTCGTCTCCTGAGTGAAAGTCCTGTGTTTGTTGGACCCATCCATCCATTTATACGTGGAACGTAATTTTAGGAGGGTCATTAGAGACGTATTTGTGATGGGTCAAAAACAAACGTAATACGGGGAGATAATATTTCTACTGACAATGCAGTTTCATTGTATGGGAATGTAAGTTTTAGGAGAACGGGCTGACAGAGGTCATAGAAACACAATAGATTATGGCTGTGTGAGCGGAGTGGTCGTTGCTAACTCCCACTGTGTGGACGGCCACATGTCTCCTCTTACAAGTCCTCATATCCAAATGACAAAGTAGGACGGAGCCTTTCAGAATGACACGTATGACGTAATTACATTATCGTAATCATATTACAAAAATGATTCATATGACGGTTTTCTGATCTGCCTATAAGCTTTAGTTAAGTTTAGGTAACTTAAACTGTTTGGCTACGTTTGGGGAAAGATTGTGTGTCAAGGATAGTCTTGGTTCATATTATACCCCATGGATCTCACCCCCATCTCTATGGGCAACCCAACTGACCAGTAGTAGTGCAGCAATAAAGACATGATCCCTCACTGGATTCCCACCATTGAACACTTGTGACCGAAGACGTGCTCCCTCCATACCATACCAGCCTGGTCTCACTCCTAGGGCGTCAAATACCGATGCTTGGGCAGTAGCCTTTGACGACTTGATACCGAAGCACGGGTCACCCTTTAGCGTCTGTAGGAGACTCACTGGGCTTTCAACTATAACTCCAATGTAAACCCTCCCAGTTGAGTTATTCTGGCGACATTAACGTCCGGCCTGACATCACGACAAAGTGTGTCCACCAGAGGATAGTGCGTCAGTGTCACAATTTGTCTCACCGAGGCGTGCATATTACACGCCTGTATGAAGGTGCAGCAGCCTGCCAGTAGGGGGCAACAAAACCACTTAGTTAGGTTTAGAAAAACATCATGGTTGGGCTGAAAATAAGAACGTAAACTAAAAAAAAAAAAAAATATGTATAGACACAACGTAACATCAGTATGGGAAACGTGACAAACATCACCAACGTAACTTGTAAAACAAAACACCGGTCTCGATTCCCTGTCTCCTGGTTGAAAATCCTGGGCTTGTTTGGTCAATCCACCTCCCTTTCCACCATAAGTGGTCTTTCTCACATATTATTCTATTCTGAGCATATATATTCACGCGGATAGATTTACATTGCAGTCAGTACAGACTACAGGGCGTGAAAATTACACACCAAAAGCAAGGACATTCTTATAACACACTTTTGCCTTGCGAATTATCGTGTCATTCGCACGTTCTTTTGTGCTCCCGGGCTGTTATGTCACGTGACGTAACAGACAGAGTTATTTGAACCCAAACCATGGTCTGTTTTTTTCTAACCCTAACCGAGTAGTTTTGTTGCCTAAACCTAACCGCTGCCGTTTCACAACGTTAACCGTGCGCAAACCTGCGTCAAGACACTACACAAAAGGCGAAATATGAAGAGTATAGGGATGAGATCACGTTGTCCATGCACACATGGGAAATATTCTAAGGGGATTTCTTTTTTTTGAAAAACAAAATGCACCATGACCCAAATTAAGGCATATTATGCTAATTATTTCTCATAAATGTCTTGAACATGGCTCTATGCATGACTGTTATAATATCATACTATAGTATATCCCTGATGTTTATAATTTTGCTAATAACAATAACTGAATTTCAGTACAGGATCCAGGCTAACCCCGAAGCTAATTTATAACAATGCACGATGAAGGATTGCAGCGGAAACAAAGAGAAGGAGAAATAGAGAAGTTGTTCCTACAGTGACTGAGAAACAAAGGGAATGTAATGGGAAATGTTTTTTGAGTGTTGCGGATACGTTGCGTATTTGTTTCTTTACAGCTACAGCCCTGTCACAACTGATGGTTTACAACCAAAGACAAGCAGCAGTCAGAGTGGAACAATGACTCAGTCCTAGTATAAGCACAGTAATAACACATTATTATTATTGAATGGTGTAAAAAGAACACACGCATAAATCCCAACCCCACCCCCACCCCCACACATACATACATACACACACACTCACACAGACACACACCACGGGCTAACCAGAAAATCAAGCTGTGCTTTCAGTACAGCCTCAAACAATGTCCTGGGTGATGAGGTCGAAATAAAGACAAAAATATAAATATATTCTCTTTAAGGCAAACAAAACATAGAAAGCAGCTTTTTAAGAGTATGACCAGAGTGAGGGAGGGAGTCCGTTGATGTGTCATGTCCTGTTTATGGTACACTTCCTGCAGTGAGCAGGATACCCACCACCAATCACACGTCAGAGACCTTGTGGATCATTAATCGAAGATTCTCCTTTTTTTATGACCGCCTCAAGTTTTGTTTTAACAGTGAGATCGAACAAATGTCGAGGCAGACCAAACCCTGCATGCTGAAATGGCTCTTTTCTTTACTGACAAAATATTTAATCCAAGGGCCAGATGCATGGAAAAAAAAGTGTGCAATGTTTCAGTTTGGCACATTGTCTGCAAATTTGAAAATGAACGTTTCACATTCAATGTCACTATCATTATGTCAGTGATATTTTGTATGGAAGCTCTGAAAAGCACGTGAGAAAAACAATTCTGTGATCCATTGTCTAAATGATCTAAATTGTTTTCTCTTCCGTGTTTATGACTTAAAAAGGTTTCTCCAGGATAACCCTTTAATCGACAATTCCACAATTATTTGACTCGAAATAACTCCAAACTCAGACCTCCTATGTGTCGAACACCTCAGCTACAGTTTGGTTTAATTTACCGAGGTTCAGTGACATGGAACGCTCTGCCATCTCATGTTTTTAAAGTTGTCACCAGAACAATTTAAGAAAGCTGTTAAAGGTTTTGTTTTCATCTTCCCCAATGTTTTCCTTATGGATTATCTCTGTAAATTACTCACTGATAATGACTGATAATGAATCTTAATTTGATAAAATTCAATAAAATCTCCAGTGCATACCTTAATCAATTTTATTAAATTGATAAAATAATAAAATAATAACAATCTGTACAAGTTATCTTTTTGTCATCTGTGAAAACAGGAAAGAGAAAAAGTGTTGTTGTTGTAATACTCATTTTGTCCACAAGAGGCTGAAGTGCACCACGACCCCGTGTTCTAAATAGGACTAAAAGCATTCAAGCTTTCTTGCCAAAACTGTAGAAAAATTCACATGGCAAAACTTTTTTCACTTCTTTCACAGATGAAGTAAAAAAGGAACTTAGATTATCCGGGCAAAATCTTTTGTTCCCACCTGTTCTTAAGTCATAAACACAGGAGAGAAAACAAATTAGATCGGACTTAGAAAATGGGTCACCAGAATCCCTTTCCCCCCTTTGCCTCTCAGGGCTTCTGTACTTTGTAGTACACTGAATGTGATTTGTCAATAGAATTTTCCATTTCAATATAGGAAATTGTCTAATTGAGTGACTTACAACAACAGGGAGCTGAGGCTGATGTGTCACCTGTGTTACAGAAGAGAATGTATTGCCTGTGAGAAGGTGGAGGGTATTCTGTCCATGAAACAAACTGAGGTAGCTTTATGTTCAGTATATATATGAGTACACATCATATACAGTATTTCAGTATATGATAGTTCATGAGATGGTGATGAGTAAACAAAGGCTACACTGGATTTGGGAGACACTGCAAAATAAACTTACATGAGATGCTTTGGCATCCCCCTTACAAATAAAATAAGGCTGCACACAGTATAGGCTACAAAGAAAATGTCCCTTTTCGACCTTCAATCTCATGAATCCGCGATGATTCTGTTCACCTGACTGTCAGGCAAACAAGTGAAATCTTGTCAGATTAGATAAAATAATGGCAATGCTTTCAGTGACTGTACATTTTATTGCATGAACTTTTGAGAAAGACTTTTTTCACAACCCCGATGCTGGCAGATAAACCCTCTGAGGACCTCTGCTGGTGAATTATTCAACACTATTATAGAAGATTTCTGTTGTAGTAATTCTACTAAAGAAAGGTCTGTCCAATGTGCCACCTCGCACACTTTCAGCTGTTCATTGAGCTCTTGGCCTCCTGTCATCTGTAGCACATATATCAGGCCAAAATTAACTAAACAATTATGAATGAAAATGAATAGATTCTTGTCGGTGTGGATTTAGTTTGATGGCTTCCTGAACGGGCAGAAATCAGATATAAGCTGAGCTCCTGCTGTGCCGTCTAAATGCTCTGAGTCTAACAGTATTGTGTCATCCTGAAGCCTGTGCTTTTCTTTTCTACTAGGACAGTTCAAAAGTACCTGGTGTCTACATTACCCACAATGCAACTCGAACGACTGACAGTTCAGTCAGGTGTGTTATGTGTCAGGCTATGGCCTCACCAACTGGCGTATGAATGACACGGCAATGTGTAAGTAATTTTGAGTGCTATAACAACGCCTTTTGTTGCTTTCGGCGTGTCATTTCACACCATGTACTCTGTACAGACTGCAATGTGAACGCATCCGAGTGAATATGCCACGCTCGGAGCTAGTGACGTAGGATAAAAAGTGAGAAAGACTGCTCACGAGAGGAGGATGGGTCGGTGTTTGTGTCCCAAAGTGTTGTTGAGTTATTTTGAAGTTCTGTTAGTGACGTGATTTGCGTACTTATGTCACGTTGTTTATGTATGCATTTTACTTAGTTAGGTTTAGGAAAAACATCATGGTTGGGCTTAAACTAAGTGCTTTTGTTGCCTAAACATAACTGCGACCCTGTGGCGTATAAATGATATGCGAAAAGCCTAAAATGCATTATCATGACACGCGGAATGTCCTTAAAATGTTGTTGTTGCTAGTAGCGGCTAATGTAACCTGGAGCCTCTAACCTGCAGCAGAGATGAGCAGCGGGCTGCAGAGGTCTGGTAAGCTTTAACTTCTTTCTAACTCCACACCTCCAAATTGTGTTTATTGTCAAACTTGTAGTCTTCAGCCTCAACCAATCGCTGACTGAATGTATCCAATTTCACACAGCTTCCTCTGGAGCCACAAGAAGGCTTTATACAACTCATATTCACTAGCACTCCCCAAATCCCGTGGACAGTCTTTGACGTGTAAAACTTGTAAAAAAAAAAAAAAACTAAGTTAAAGGCAAGAAAACAGGTTAAAACAACTGAAGCAGCCATTAACCAAAAATGTCCTCTATAAACTGCTCAGTGCAGTAAAACGCCACACACACTGATGAGAACATACACTCGCACGCACTCTCAGTAATGTGGCAACAAGGCAAATTACTAAGCCTACACAGTATGTATTTAAGTACTTAGGGTTCACGATACAAACTGTTACATGAGCCACATTCTAAACTGAAAGAATAAGACACTTGAAAACATATAAACATAAAACAATATGCCAACATATTGTCACTCACAACTCGTCAAATACCGATGCTTTGTCAGTGACCCTACGATCTTGATCGGATCACCACCAAAATCTAATGGATTGTTCATTGAGCTACACTCCACCCCTCCAAAACATTTCATTCAAATCCATCACGATCTTTTGGAGTAATCCTGCTAACAGACACACAAACAGACAGACACCAGTGGTGAAAACATAACTTCCTTCCTAGGCCTTCGGCTTTGGCGGAGGTAATAATACGTCAGCTGCTCTGACCATCTAATAGCGATGCAAATGGGTTTACATTTCACCTCATCTCATACAGACGCTAAAGGGTGCCTCTGTGCATCAGTATCAGTCACTGAGGGGCACTTCCCAACCTACGGTATTTGACGAGTTGAGAGTGAGAACTGGTTGAAAATGCCAATATTTACCGGGAAAGTGGATCATAGAAACACATCCTTCTGGTTCTCTCTGTGGTCCGTACATATCGGGCTACACACAAATCCTTTGTTTAGTGCTATATATTTGTAAGCAAAATTGAAATAAGTTTTGGACATCTATCACTTCAGACTTCATACACAGAATGATGAGACCAGCTGAGGTCAGAACAGCTCGGTGCACCTGGGGCTGGTTTGGTTAAGCAGGATGATAAGGTTTACAGTTTCATGCCATGATTATCCCATTGACTAATTTTGTGCTTTTTCTCTCCTCTTGCAATCCTCAGAAAAAAAGAAGACATTGCACTTGTGACGTAAATCAAGAAAGACAACCTGGAACTTTCTTTTTGTGCAGACATTTGAAATGTTAAAAGACACACTGTTGCCATCTAAAGAGCCTTGACTCTATAGTCATAATTGAGAGAGCTGAAATTCCTGAACATGGTGGATTTGACTTGACAGCTCATCTACATTATGTGATGATGTCATTGCCTCTTGCTTCCCAGCATTCCCTGAAGTCAAGCTGTCTGGGTTGGGGGTGAGGGGAGGGGGGTGTAGTGTAAATGGTACAGCTCTTCATTGTCTGCAGTCTCTAGCCGTCTCTTTGCACTCTGATTTCGGTCACTGGGGACGTCCGAGGGTTTGGTTTTCATCACACAGTATGTTAATGGACACCGTGACAATTTGACTGGTACTGGCACTGGTATCAGTGAGGCCTGAGTTATGGACTGTCTGTTTCATCTATCCAACACTTTGATTAGAACTCTTGGGATGGATAGTCATGGGCCCTAGATGGTGACTTTGGCGACCCTCTAACCCCTGCTTGAATGCCACCATTCATCAAAAACTTTTTGAATTTGTCTAACATTTTGAACCTCAAGAGGTATCTTGAAAACGAAATTTGCTATTGAATGGTAATTGTGAAACTCTGGCAAGATGGTTGGGGTTAGTCATCTACCTTGAATGGTTAAGGTTAGGATAGGTCATCATAGTCTCAATTAGCAAAACTCTGGCGAGATGGTTGGGGTTAGGCATTGACCTTGAATGGTTAAGATTAGCACAGGTCATCAAATCCTTGATTTGCGAAACTCTCGCAAGATGGTTGAGGTTTGAGATTGACCTTGAATGGTTAAGATTAGGACAGGTCATCAAACTCTCGATTAGCAAAACTCTGGGGAGATGGTTAAGGTTAGACATTGACTTTGAATGGTTAAGATTAGGACAGGTCATCAAATCCTTGATTTGCGAAACTCTCGCAAGATGGTTGAGGTTAGGCATTGACCTTGAATAGTTAAGGTAAGGATAGGTCATCAAACTCTCCATTTGCAAAACTTTCGCAAGATGGTTGAGGTTAGAATTCTACCTTGAATGGTTAAGATTAGCACAGGTCATCAAATCCTTGATTTGCGAAACTCTCGCAAGATGGTTGAGGTTTGAGATTGACCTTGAATGGTTAAGGTTAGGATAGATCGTCAAACTCTCCATTAGCAAAACTCTGGCGAGATGGTTGAGGTTAGACATTGACCTTGAATGGTTAAGGTTAGGATAGATCATCATAGTCTTGATTAATGAAACTTTGGCGAGATGGTTAAGGTTATGCAATGACTTTGAATGGTTAAGGTTAGGATAGAACCTCAAATCCTTGATTTGCGAAACTCTTGCGGGATGGTTGAGGTTAGATATTGACCTTGAATGGTTAAGATTAGGAAAGGTCATCATAGTCCTGATTAGCAAAACTCTGGCGAGATGGTTGAGGTTAGGCATTGACCTCAAATGGTTAAGATTAGCATAGGCCATCTGACAGCGAGTCTCGTGAGAGTTTTCACAGATCTTGGGTAACCATCTAGCCACAACCCTTAATGGTGAGGCCCTGAACTTTCTTCCCACGCCACCATCAGGGCAGACCTTACATTTTCAGCACCACTGTCAGTATGATGTTTATGAACTCAAACACCTCATGACATGACCTTGTCTATAAGAGCCACTAGCAGGGGCTTTAGTCTAGAACTTTAGTCTCTATCATCATCAGGTACCGTCTTGCCCTGATCCATGAAATCCATACCACGATGCTGATCTTGATTGATGGAACCTGGACATTTCAGTCACCCAAGCATTCATAAACTTTAGGAACATCATGGGAAAGACTCACTGTATGACAGGATGTCTGTAATTTGATGATGTATTTCAAAAGGTTTCCGGTCAGCGCCAGTCCACCTCCCTCTCATTAAGTACTCTCCCCTCCAGAGTTTACCATCTGTGCTGCCCTAAGCTCTCCATTGACCATTTTATCCAAATTTAGTCTTTCCCCCTAGTTTCTTTCCCTTTGTCGTGTTAATGGTTTGATGAATGTCTGTTCTGTCTATTTTGGTTCAGGAACACTCAAGGATTAGTGTCCTCACATATGAAAAATGGCAAAAAAACATGATTACCGGGACAGAGAGAGAGAGAGGTGTGTTGTGTCATTTCTATATCTTTTGGCCAGTAGTTACAGCATTGAGCAGCCCCCCCCAATTCCATGAGCGAGGAAGAGACATTGTGCCATGTTTGATTTTACACAGCTTGGGTTGGGTTTCACGAAAGGGCCCTACGTATATCTGTTGAAATAATTCATGTTTTTTGTTACTTGTGCCCGCCCTGCGACTGCTGTCTTTTTCCTGCATCTGAAGTCCCTCACTGAAAATGTCTGGATTTCATCAGTTACCCTTCCAAGACCGTGATATGTGTTATAACGGTGGTCTTATATCAAGCTTTAATAGTGGCTCTTCAGTCAATCAAAAGTCACTTTGTTAGCATTTGTCATTAAAGCCAGTGGACACTACCAGCACCGTGCTAACTGGTGTCATGTGGCTCGGTGTAACAATGTTAAAAGCTGTTGGGAAAGACAGGAACATTTCCCCCCAGAAGGTGACGTGTGTTTATCAAAGAACAAGCAGACTTGAAGTCAAAATGTCGCCTATTGCCGACATTTACGCACTCACACCACAAAAAAACACAGACAATGACTTCAGAACCCTCTACATAATCTCTAAAGTAAAAAATGCTGCATGTTGTATCAGAGTACTGTACATCCTGGTGGTTGGTTTTCGTTTGGCTGAGATGGCTGCTTGTCTGCTCTTCTTCTCCATCCTCGACTCATCTCCGTTTCCTGCGTCATCCTGTCCTGTCATCTCCTGTTCAATGCATCTCTCCCCCTTTTCCCCCCACCCCACCCACATTTGCCTCCACAGACAAGCAAAGATCAGTATCACTGCACAGCCAGGTGGACTGCAAATAGTTGAGTTGAGCTGCCAGGAAGATTTTTTTTTCTTGGCATTGTGAGAGTTTGACTTATTTCCTTATGGGAGAAAGACAGTGAGGTTGTGTCTGTCCAGGCTTTCACCCCTCCTTTCTCACTCCCTATTCCTTCCTGCCAGGTTTGGTTGGTTTTATCCAAACAAAACACAATGACTGAGTATAGATGCTACTTTGACCACTGTCTTCATGTAGTTCACTTTCTGTCTGACCTTCTGCCAGTATAGACCATAATTATCCGAGAGGAATGAAATGTCTGGGCCTAGAGAAGAACTTTTTGGACTTCCCAGCCATCTCTAATGCCAGGTTCAGACTACACAATCTGTTACGATGGTCACTGTGTCATATTAGGCGATTATTAAGTCATAAATTCTTGATTTGGCCGAGAGACATGACAGATGAAACGTTGGTCCCAGACCAATCAGAGCTACTTTCACCATGCGCACAATGTCATCGGTGCTAGAAATAAGAATGTAAACAAACAATGGCGGTGTGTATGATTAATGGCTGTCTTGTGTTCGGAAAAGCTTAAAAAAAAAGAAAGAAAAACAAAATGTCTGTGGCCTTTCCTGTTTCACAGTTCCACCTCACAGCACCAACAGCATAATTCCTCTTTTGCTGTCTACAGTTGTGCGTGAAAGAGCACTCTGTGCTCCTATTTCCGGACGTGAGGCGTCCCAAATGCAGCGACGGTTGTCATGCACCATGACACTCTACACGGGCTAAAACGATCAATTGTCGCTCCCGATCCGAACCGACACCCTACGTCTGACGGGTCGAGCTATAGTCGGACTGATATTGTGCAGTCTGAATCTGGCACAAGGTGTTCCAACTCCTCCGAATCTAGAGGACATTTCTGAGGAACCTTTTTGGCACTAAGAGAACAGGAGCGATGAGCGTTGTCATGTAGATATTGATGGAAGTACCCACCCAGTTGTGGCTGCTATGGGATCATCAGAACTTCCAAACAGTAGGTCACCCAACACATTGAGACAGATATGACAGTTCGACGTTTCTACTGATGCTGAATGGGGGATCGTTTCCTTTAGAGTGTGTAATCCAGGTTAATCACTCAGGTCATTTAGGTCAAAGTGGAATATCCGACGACTTAAAACTCGTCTGGATGGACGTATGCTTAGCTTCAGCTTTTCCAACCTTAACCAAACAGTGCATCAGCTTCTTTACGGTCTGAGCTGAGAGTTGAAGCATTTACTAGTTAGTACCAGACGGAAATTCCCTGATGAGTGGAAGTAAAAATAACAGCAACGACCCTACAAAGAACCCAAACACATCCGGTGACATCAACTGCTCTCGTGCCAGATGGCTTCTCCAATCACTTCCAACAGGGCTGAATGCTCCTGGGTGGGCGCTGATGCAGAAGAATAAAACAAGAAAATAGGGTAATGAGAGATGAAACGTGAGATTGTTGGTAGTAACAAATTCTTATTGCCACAGTCCCTGTTGCTGTTCATAGAGGATAATCCTCTGACGGCTGCACCCCTCTACGGGTTCTGAGAGCAGGGTGGAACTATAACGTGGTCTCATATTCCAACCGCTCCTGCACCAGAGCATCATCCTTGTACTGCAGCCGTGGAGGAGTCAGCGAGCAGTCTATGGCCAGGATTGCCTTGCGTATACTGCGGTCGAGGACATGGCGCTCCCAGGCTGGGTAGCGGTTCCTACAAAGGTCGATCTTGATGACGGTCTCTTCGAGGCGCGGGGCACGAGACGATGGCGTGGATGGCACTGTGGGTCGGACCTGAAAAACTGGCATGCAGCCGTCCCGCTCTGAATACTTCCCCACGTCGCGCTCCAGGGTCGCGGTGGCACCTCGGTTGGAACGTAGAGAGTTGGTGGCACCTTCAGATGGTAGCGTGGAGAACTGAGCGGTGGGGTCTAGGTCGAGACCCTGGCCGCTCGGCGAGCGCCCGAAACGTGGCCCGTTGGGATGGAAAAAGGCATAGTACATGAGCATGAACACAACACCGGTGAGGAAACTGCTGAAGATGACGCAGAGCGCTGGCACTGCAAAGGCGTCGGTGGTGTGAGGCGACCGGTAGAGATACCACAACGCACTGAGAGCAGCGTTCTCCACCAGAATCACCAGGTAATAGATGAACAGCCGACACCTACGCAAAGACACAACAAGAAATAAATCAGATGGAGTGAATCCAAATCAGTTAGCACAGTGTGAAGCAGCTCTCCAGTATTAGCAGGATAGGGAAGTGTGTGGTTGGAAGTGCTTATAATGTATTTTGACAGTGGGCTGTGAGGATGGCTACTAATCAGGTGGTCCATCCTTCCAGCAAAGATACCTCCACAACTGCTTCCCAAATTAATATTGATATTGAGTACTAATGTTTTTGGTGGTCTCCTGATTGCTCCATTAGTGCCTCCATTAAGCCAAAACATATACTGTTAAGGTGTCAAAAATGTACTTTAATTTTGGACACTCCATGAGCTTTCCCTTAGTGCTAACATTGGGTGAAAATGTCAAAGTTGAACACACAATATAGAAAACATAGTGAAGAAATTTCCCTGAAATTTGTGGTTTGTTAAAGGAGCTGATTGAGGGATTACCTCCACAACTACTAGGCAAATAACGGGCACGTTGACAAGACATTTACTAAACACTGTCATGCTCCCAGAGGAACAACTTCTAGCAGCAAGGCAATATGAAATTGTCAATGTTTTGTTGAGCCTCATCTCGTATTTTGTTCTATTGCGGCCTGTAATACCAGGAGCTGTAATAACTATGTGTGATTTTAAAGGGGTCAGTCATAGTAGGAATTACGTCAGTATTGAACAAACATTACCACAAGTCATGATTTACGTCCAGTGCCAACGTTTAGCGAGTTTGTCCTTTATGTCGTGAGGCCTACAGTAGAGGCCTTAAAACACCAGGGGCGCTTTTTTCGTGCGATTAATTCGAACGTCGATATATTTTTTTTTTAGCTTTTGCACAGCATATATTCCAAGTTGTACACTATAGTTGTACACTATAGTGTACAACAGCAGTGAGGCTCCGTACTCCAAACAAAGAGGGCAAACGTTATTACTGCTTTCAAACTTGTCAGAGGCAGCGCAGACCAGATCCACTCCTTCTGTTCTTACCTTTCACAATAACAGCACTTAACATATACACTGCGTAGCTGTTTACCAGACGGAAATTCACTCAGAGCATTTCACTAAAAGGAAACTCAATAAAATAACTTACAGTAGTTTAGACTATACAACAGTTAGGCTCAGACAGACTGCCAGATGCTGCCGTGAGTCAGCAGGATCCTGATAGTTCAGCCCGTTCGCCCAAAAAGGCACATGAATGCCACGATAATGCCCAAGGCGTTTAGCGTGCAATGAGTACGCCTTTCTTGGTTTCCATGTGTCATTTGTACGCCATGTATTCTGTACTGACTGCAATGTAAATGCGAGACCGTTGTTGACCGGTGTTTTGTAAATTACTTTAGTGGCGTTTGTTGTCATGTGTTTTTTGTTGACTTTTGTGATGTGTTTTCGATAGCTGCTTCCGTACATGTTTTACTTAGTTTACTTACTTATTTTAAGCCCAACCATGACATGTTCCCTTTCCTTAACTAAGTGGTTTTCTTGCCTAAACCTAACTTCGGACGTTTGTGTGGCGTACAAATGAAACGTGAAAAGGCAAAGATTTGTACTGATGTCACGCGAAATGTCCGTGTAATGTTGTGGTATCGATACGCCTTCCTGTGAGACCGGGTTGGGTAAATGGTCCTCTGCCGGCTCGAATCAATTTTAATCTTTGTTTTGGTGTTTTAACTGTCGCAAATTTGCATCGCTGCTGGTATGAATAGTTTTAATAGCTTAATATTTATAGGCGAGTACACGGTGTGTAAAGGCCTTTGGGGTGTGGAAGTTGGGGTGGCGGATAGACGTGTTTGTGTCCCGTCACAGACCTGTCATTAACATTCACCTCTTTTATTAACCATGTAGTAGTAACCATGATCTTTCCTTCACCATACTATAGATGTCATGCACAGATATTGTAGAAAATTATGTTATGTTAAGTTTAAAAACATTGGCACTGGAAAAGTTGTAAAAAACTGAACGTAAACAGGGGTGTTGCAGAATCATCCAATATCTGCGTTTTTGTCTGGTGATGCGGTTATAACAAACCCACTGATTACATCTGACTTTGGTTAAGTTTCGGTTCCATCAGCTCTATGGAGATTTTGATCCTCTCTTAGCTCATTGGCACAACCTCAAATACACTGCAATGTTGCATTGTCTGCCAGATGTGTAAACAGGCTTTTGTTAACACATTTTGCCAGAACAACTTTAGATGTCAATTCCTTTTACAGCTTGTTCCACTGGCTTCAAACAGCCAGAAAAACAAACAGTTAATGGAGCTTCAAACTGTCTGCATCTTATTTGTTACAGCACCCCAGCAACCCTGGATTACCCAGTACTAACTTTTAATAAGGGCACTGGTATGGTGATATTTCAAAGCTGTTTGGAAGCCCATTCAAGTTGAATACTGAAATATAAAAGTTGACAGCTGATTGAACTTAACGCGAGTCTTCATGTCTTCAAAATTAAACAATTACAGAATAATAAAAAACCCCAAACAGACTTTTTCCTTCAGGTCTACGTCACACTGAATGGAGTTGAGCGTCCTCACCTTGTCCGTCCCTCCTTGACGTTGAACCAGGAGAAGATGTAGATTATGCCCACCACCATGTCAAACACAATCTCCTCCCACTTGCTGATGCAGAAGTCTGTCTCACAGTGGACAATCCAGAAGGTCATGATGCACCAGTGCAGGACAATGAAGATGCCAAAGTAAAGCTGGAACACGGAGGCGAACAGGGCGAAGGTGATGACCCTCGCGGCGATGGTGAAGAAGTGCCAGCAGAACTGGATGATGACGGCCAGGTAGCTGATGGGCTTCTTGTCATCCCGAGACTCTCGCAGGGCCTTCTGGTAGGAGGCCAGGGCCCAGGCCAGAGAGACGAGTGAGGCTGCAGCCGTCATACCTGCAGAAGTCAGACACACAGAGACACAGTGGGTTGGAACCTCAGTACCGCGTCATGGGAACAGTACAGAAATACAGACATTTTGGAAAATATGCTAATTTGCCATCAGACCTACAGACAGATGAGAAGATGAACAGGTTTCATCTCAGTGTGTCTATTACACCGACCCAGAATGTCTTTACCTTAGCTTAGCACAAACACTGCAAGCAGGAGGAAACCGTTAGCCTCGAACATTGTCTGAACATTATTTTAGATCAGATTAGATTCAACTTTATTGTCACTGCACAGATTACAGGTACTGAGACAACAAAATGCAGTTTAGCATCTAACCAGAAGTGCAAAAAGCAGTACATTGCAGAGTAATATACAGAATAATACACAGAATAAAATGTAGAATAAACAGACTAGAGTTATTCCGATACCGATACCAGTATCAGAAATGTGTCCGATACTGCCCAAAATTCGGGATTGGGTATTGGCGAGTACTCCAATCTATGCACCAGTCCGATCCAGACTTCAGCCATAGACTGTAAGAAGTGAACGTAGTCACCGTGACATCACCCATTGGTTTGTTGACTGCCGTTTTGAAGCCTTACGTTCGGCATTTTGCCCGTCGCCATCTTGTTTTGTTGCAACCAGAAGTGACATGAAAGGGTGGAGGTTCAGTACAACTGAACCACAATTTACTAAATGAGCATCATGCTGTATTGAAGAGGACTTGAAGAGATTGAGACCATAAACTCATGTTTACAATGTTTACTGAGGTAATAAATCAAGAGAGAAGTAGGCTCATTTTCTCATAGACTTCTATACAGGCAGACTCCCTTCAGAGGAGTCGCCCCCTGCTGGCTGTTAGAAAGAATGCAAGTTTAGCACCTCTCAGAGGGGAGGAAGGTAGACGTAATGCAACGTATCCTCATACAGTGGGTCGTATGATATCTTAGGAAAAGTTATTTTTCGTGTGTTCTCCTACAAAATGTCCAGCAACGCGAGCGATCAGTGTGCCTGTGCAAACCCCTGCAGTATTTAGGCAACAAAACTACTTGGTTAGGTTTAGGAAAAGATTGTGGTTTGGGTTAAAATAAGTATGTTATTTGAAGTTTTTACAGAAAATGTAATCACCAGTACCGCTTAGTCCAGTAAGACCTCAGCATCCACCTGTCCACACTGCAACAGAAAATCGTTTAATGGCCACCGGCACAGCTTGTTAGTGTCTCTTGTCAGCATCTTGTTGCAGATGCTGAAGCCTCTGAGCAGGAAGTAGAGCCGGCCCGTGTTCCCAGCCCACTCTAAGCCTGTCGTCCAGGTGCACTCCGAGGTATTTTAGGAATGAATCACCACCTCACCATCCTCCCCCTGGATGGATACAGTGGTCAGAGGAGGCTTTTGTTTTGGCTGGTTCTCGCTACTTCAAAAGGACTGTTTGAAGGTTAAGACTTAGCTTTAAAGTTCAGGTTAAAATTAAGTTTAGGTCAGGTTAAAAGAAAGGCGGACTACATCCCGAGGGTGTAGCTCATTTTGTACGGGCACAGGTAAAGTAATATAAAACTCCTCTAAGTATAGAACATCCTTGTAAAAACCCCTAAAGCGAGATACTAAGAGGATGCTAGTTAGGCTCTAAGAGGTTGAGGGCTAGAGAATGCATTACATCAATGAGGGTCCTCACAGATGTGTATGTGTATGTGTGCTTGTGTGTGAGTGTGTTACCTTGCACAGCCTGGAGCTTGTGTGTCTGTATAATGATGCACAGCTGCAGCACCAGTTGCGGAGCGCTCTCCAGGAAGGTGGCCAGTAGATGCAGCATGCTCACATCTGCAAACTCGTAGACCATCCTCCAGTAGTAACGCCAGCGCTCCGTCTCAGCGCTCTGACGGCTCCGAACGCCCAGGTAGATGGTGTGAAAATACCTGGAGGAAAATGGATGGTAAATATCGTGCTTCAACATCAACCGGACAGAATAAAACATCACATGTAACAGTATATCAAGAAGGAGAAATGCACAATGCACATCCTCAGACCGGGTAGATTGCTAGGTACTCCGTGGGCTAGGATGGTCCCCTTGCTGGAGGTGGTTCTGTGGCACAACAGCCCCATAGGACATCATATCCAGCAGCAACTCAACCTACTTTAACATAACCTTATCATGCCTATCTAAGCTAACAGCTGGAGGAAACAGCAGAAGCAGATTTCAAACTCACAAAGTCAGAGTACTCCTCAAATTTGTTCAGTGCTTACAAGTCTCTCAAATTCTTCTTTTTCAGATGGAGCGCGGCTTGAATTTGATTTGTGTCTATAACACATTTTAAAAGTGGGTTAAGTACCTTTCCAGGGCGGGAAAATATCAGCTTTCTTTAGTGGAGACACAAAGACGCCGTGCTATAGAGGTCTAAACAACAGTTTCATTAGAAAAGACTGGATTGCAACATGGACAGACACATACTGCAGCTCCTGGCAATACAACTCCAACTGTACATCTCCAGACCCGAGGCAAGAGCTCAGTTAATGAAGTGAATTCATTATTACTTTTCAGTCTGTCAGTGGCCTATATTCTAATGTGTCTCTCTCATTCATGTCCGTTCTCTCTCTCTCTCTCTCTCTCCCTCTGTCTCTGAAATATCACCAACACATGGCAGTCATTTAGCAGCAGGCTAATAGGCCGTGAAATGAAGTTCCACTATCAATAAAGGATTTAAAAACTAAATCTGGAGCCTGTACACGGACAGATGGACATTTGTCACTGTGTGTGTGTGTGTGTGTGTGTGTGTGTGTGTGTGTGTGTGTGTGTGTGTGTGTGTGTGTGTGTGTGTGTGTGCGTATGGTTGGTGCTAGCCTTTCTAAGTCCACAGATGCAGATGAGACTTGTTAACCTGCCACTCAGGCTACATTCACACTGTAAGTGAAGGTGTTCTGATACTGAAAAGAAAAGTCAGGTCATTCAATCTTATAATCAGTCTTCAAGTCTCCACCATCAGTACTGCCAGCATCACCATGGCATCGCTACTTTCATGTACATATTTCTTGCCAATACGGGCAAATCTGGTTATTCAGACGATGTTGCATTTTATCAAGCAGTTGTTGTTATTTTCTTTTATCATGGATCCCAGATGATTCCAGACTGGATTGTATCTGCATGATGGGATATTCTCTGGCTGGTAGAAGCTTGAGGATTAGTACCAGGGCTCCACTGATGAACTATCTGAGTGACAATTTCACATGTTCCTCAGAAAAAGAACAGTGGCCACATGTCATACCAAGCAGCTCACTGATTTAGGTCTTTTTATTTCATAACCTGCGGGCCAAGCCCTGTCTCCTAAACGTTCCCATTCATCTAAACTGCTTTCTCCATTATAGGCAGGGGAACGTATTTCGTCACAGATTACGTTTGTCTTTGATGTATCACAAATACGTTTTTTAATAAAAGTGATGTAGTATGTGGAGCGACCTTTGATGAAAGTTACATGGTATAATAATTAGGGCTATCAAAGTTATTGTGATAATAACACATTCACGCAAATGTGTTTTAACGCAGCTACTTACTATAAAGCATTAACGCAGCTTGTGATTTTTAGGTGGTAGCGGTTAGTTTAAAGTTAGAGTAAAGATAGTAAACCAGTAGACCACATACACACCGAAATAACTGCACTATACTACACCGACAGTGCAATATCAGCACTACTCAGGTGTTACTTCAATTCATACTGTACAATACTTCCAGGTGAAATTTCATTCCAATCACTGTGCAATATCAATTTTCCACTTGTGCAATGTCTTGTAATGTGTTAATAGTCTATTTTATTGTCAATACTGTATATATTGTTCCTATTTTTATATTTCCTTCTATTTAAATTGTTCATATTTTATATGTCTGTCTACTTTTGTTTTGCTTTTTTTACTGTGTGGTATCTTGCTTTTTGTTTTTACTGATGCTTCTTGTTTTCTGTACTATCCCCTTTGCTGCTGTACACTGAACATTTCCCCACTGTGAGACTAATAAAGGAATATCTTATCTTATCTTAAGATACTGGTATCATATGAAACTAACCTCAGGAATCCATTGGTACCAACCACGTCATTAAATATACATACATTTGCATAAAGCAGCATATTTGTCCACTCCCATGTTGTTAAGAGTATTAAATACCTGACAATTCTCCCTTTAAGGTACATTTTGGGGTGGCTGTGGCTCAGAGGGTTGAGCAGGTCGTGATCCCCGGCTCCTCCTGTCACATGTACTACTACTAATACTTAACCCCAATTTGTCATCGTTGTGTGAATGAATATTTAGATTAGATCCTGATGAACAGGTTGGCTCCTTGCATAGCAGCCTCTGTCATCAGTGTATGAATGTGTTTGTGAATGGGTGAATGCTGTCATGGAGTGGTCGGAGGACTAGAAAAGGGCTGTATAAATGCAAGTCCATTTACCATTTAAACTTAACTGCGGACGCTTGTGTGGTGTACAAATGACACGCGAAAAGCGGTTAAAAAAGGCTAAAAGGCACACTGACATGCGGAAGGTCAGTGTAATGTCGTGGTATTTATTAATAGCTAAATATGAATATACTACTAACTAGCCTGCTGTGCATTACATTAATGCTCTGCTGATGTGGTAGTATTCACCATAGTTCAGACCATCTGACAGACTTGGGACTCTCTCTGGATGAGACAAAGTTTAGGGAAGTGGCTGTGTGCTGCGCTTCATCAAACATGAGACATGATCTGTCCCTTATTTTCATGCTCAGAACTGAAGGATGGTGTCGTCCTCATAAAGACAACAGTGATTTTATTTGAATATTTTGATCAAAATTATTGCTAGGGAATAATTCAGTAGTCTCTACCAGATTCTAGGCCCTTGCTACTAGGGCTGTCCTGAATACCAGTTTTTGAAGCTTCGGTGAGAAATATTCGAAAGTATTCAAAGCTTCGAGGAGCAGCGCAACATGTTCTCCTGTCTGTCTGTCTGTCTGTCTCCATCATCCCTCGTTTCAGTGCCCAGGACAGAGCCGCTGCCACAGTACTTTACATACACACACCTCTACACGTAACAAACAGCGATATCCGTCTGAGAATAACTAATAACTAATAATGTTTAATATGAGTAATAATTAATGTTGTGGGATTATTCCTTAATTCATGGCCTATTTTGGGATATATACATTATTATTACATGCTGTACCTATATATAAAATATATATATAAAAAATTATTAAAAAAGGAAGCATTGGAATAGTGATTTGGAGGTAGAATACCATGGCAACGGTCGAAGCCTCGAAGCATTCGGGTCAGCCCTACTTGCTACCATGCCATCTTGCTATTGAATAAATACAATATAAGCCACTTTCACCGCTGTGTGTGAACGTCCCAGCACACATTTCGTTCTGTGTTGTTGTTTATTTCAGAGCTTTCCTGCTTCCTGTCGCTTTTTTTTGCGACTGTAACATGTAACTATCCACCAAACTACATAGCTGCTTTATAGAGGCTGTTTATTAGCAGTGTGAGCATAAAGATGTGTAACGACACGGAGCTCCACCTGCTTAACCTGCAGAGAGGAAACAAAGAGAGAGAGTCTCGTTACAGTACAGTCTGCTGCTCTCTCCATCCCCCCTACTGTCTTCCTGTTCCTCTGGAAGAACACTGTGAATAATGCAAGAGGCATATAGGCCTTTCACACACACACGCATGCACGCACACACACACACACACACACACACACACGCACGCACGCACGCACGCACACTATGCATTTCATAGCAGTCAAGTGTCAACATTGACAATGTGAATTCTTATATATATTAGCAATCAGTGGCGTGTGGTCCATTAAGGGTGATGGGCCACGCCTCTCCTGCAATTCCAGTTGTGAAGTACATATTTTAATATTTCTTATTTCAGTTGTTACTCTCACATAAATCATACATTATTACAAAAACGTGCGATGAGAATGAAAAAGCGCTACCTACAGCCTTAGTCTGAGTAATTAAGAGCATACTTTCCTTCACCTGACGGAGATGTGTGTATGTTCAGTTTTTCCTGGTGGGCTCTGATTGGTTGACATCGCACGCTGAAAATAACTGGATCTGGTGGGAAATTTTTACGCCCAAGAAATGTTGCCGGATTGCGCAATTTTCTGCAGAAGGATTTCTGTTTAGTTTTTGTAATGATTATGTCCTGAGATGGATCACACAGATACTGATATTGAAAAGATGCAGCTTTTTATATTGTAAACTCATTTTTTTTATGTTCAGTTCTCTTCTTAAAGGAAACATTAAAAGTGTAAATGACAGTGGCATAAAGGGGACGTAAAACCAATGATCTGATGATCTTTATGAATTAAGAATCCATAGTCCAACAATGGCATGTTTCAATCAAATTGAGTCGTGGATTAGGAGAATCGTGACACCCCTATTTGCCTCGCGGACCGTCTGCTCTCTGGCTGGATACCTGCGCTGCGTGCACATTGATGTCATGACGGGAAATGGAGAGTAATTTTCTCTGGATAAAAACCAAATGTGCACGGAGAAAGCAAGTGGATTGATAATGCCTGGTCACGTAATGCCCCCAAAGTGAAACTTTACCGACACACATGCAGACCGGCGCCCGTCTCCCTCCATGCCACTACCGAGTGAGAGAGCGAGGAGCCTTGCTCTCTCTGTTAAGCCTGCACGCTGGCGCTGTAGAGCCGGCTAAAAACGGCAACGCCTCACCCTTTTATTACTTTGTATTCATGTAATAAAAATACAAATGTCAATCAGATGGTAATCTGAATGAGAAATTATGCAAATTGGTCACAAAAAATTGGTTATAATAATCATCCACTTGTAGTGATCACTATAAGAGGTTTCCACTGTAATTTGCATGTCAACGTTATGAATGAAGCTTTGAATCTTCATAATAAATGATAAATCTGAATACATGACTGGGAAAACAAGTCAAATATCATCTTGAAGGTTTCGGCTATTGATGACCGGTCATCTGTCTGCACAACTCTACCAGGTACCAGGTACTATCAACAACTTTTCCTTGAGCGGGGCCGTGCCGTACCATGCAGCATAACTGTGTCTGTTTGCTGTTTGGTGCTGAGCAGGTAGAGTACGGCACCAGTGACAAGTAGAGCTTCTTCACTAAACTAAAAATGGCTGCCTACTGGGGGTTGGGGGTTGATAACTAAACGTTCAAACAATAAGCTAAAAGAGGCTCAACAGCTCAGGTTGCACAGTTGGGTGGAAAATGTGATATTGCCCGTACAAGCGACCCTTTCACTTTGCACCGAGTCATTTTACTCAAAAAACATGAATTCATGCAGGTTAAAGTTGAAATGAGGAACTACTGTATCTGAACAGTGTAGCCCCAACAAAACATGAATTTACACAACTAGTACATGCTGTGATATATCATGGATGGCTGTATATCTGTTTGAACAGACTTTATTGGCTTCATCAACTCGTGAAAAGCTGATTAATACTTGGGTTAAAAGCAGAGGATCTTCAGATTGTGCATAGAGCTGGCAGAACGGTTGCTGACTGCTCGACCTTCACGTCTCTGAGAGGAGAGTCCACCGGGGACCGACTGGATCAGAATAAAGCTCTGCAGGTCCATTAATGTCTCATTAAGATGCTGCACGTCAGCTAATGAAAAGTATGATGAGCACCAGAGTTCATTATAAAGACTGTAATGTATCGTTGATTGGCACATATTTTTAATATGTGGTTGAGAGTGATCAGTAGTCCATTACTGTTTATCTTTAAATGCTGACTAACTTTTGATAATATATAAACTATTATAATATAAACTGAAGACCTCTGTGGTTAGAAATACCCAAAATGATCCAGTTTAACTTAAAGTTATAATTCACATCCAAAAAGTGCAATATCTGCAAATCACTGTCCCCTCTTGGAGCTGCTAAAACGTCTTCTTTCCAATGATTACATTTCATTTTCCAAATCAAATGAACCAAAGTGTTATTTATTTCTTTACAAATACATTGTAAATCAATTACTCAAACGAGCTCTGCCTAACATGGACAAATATTAAATATTAAACCCAACCCCCGTGATAATTCAATTCAATTTATCTTTACATAGCGTCAAATCATAACAGAAGTTATCCTGAGATGCTTTTCATATAGAGCCGGTCTAGACTGTACTCTATAACTCACTCTGATAGTGTGTGTTACTTTAAATTAGGACCCATGGGACATTAGGACATTTTATCCCTCCATATTCTATATCAAATATTTTAACTGCAAAGGCTGCAATTGGGTGCTTTTGACTGGATCCCCCAGAACCCCATTACATTAGTCTTTTCAAAAAACACTTGAAACAGAAACCAAAAACAATGATATGACGCCATCAGGAACAAACTGATTGACAAAATCATGAAAAATTGAATAGAGTAGAAAAGGATAAAGCACCTGTGAGATATGACAAAAAGGAGACCTCATTTGGTAGACCTGAGGGTTAAAGCAGCTGTTGTCACATTGATAATAACGGAGCTGCAAATGTGTTTTTAAATGCTGTAAAACACTAAAATAATGGCTGTAAAACAACGAAGAACGAACTGAGGAGGGATGAGAGGTAACATTTACATTTTCTTAACAAAAATGACTCAACTTGCCAGTAAAACTGACCTTGGCATTGAATCTCGTGTTGTGTTGAGTGAATAGAAACAGGAAATCTGGTCTAAGAATAATCATATTCAAAAACATCAGAGAATGTTGGGTATCATGGACATGCAAGCAAAATATCAAACCTCCAGCGACTGGCTGAGCAGCATTCATTAACCATGATAAAGATGACTGTTTTCAGCTGCATGTAGAGTCGTTCCGATACAGATACCAGTACCGGAAATGCAGAAATACTGCCCAAAATTCGGTATTGGGTATTGGAGAGTATGTCAGTCTATGCACTGATCTGATACCATAATTTATTAAGCCAGAAAAAAAATCAACTTGTTTAACCAGAAGTCAATTCTTCTTTGCTGCTCCAAAACAGTAGCCTTCACTGTGCTGTTGCCCTGCGGATGTCTCATGGCTGCCACTGGCAGCTACTGTTTTAGAGCAGCGAAGAAGAACTGACTGCAGGTAGTTTGTCATGTGATGACAGCAAACAAAAACAGTGCGGTGCTAGTGGAGAGTGTAAGGCTAACAGTAGTCTGAGCGAGGAAAATGTCAGCCACTTGGCGATATTTCACTATGGAAAATCCAAGAAGTAAAATGGCGATATGTACGGTAATTTACAGTAGTTGTCCTTCATCTCAACAAAGAAATACACAGGGTCCTTTCTAATTTGCCTATAAGCAAGGCTGCAGCACTGAGGATGCAGTTGTCACTCTTGTGCATCTTATCTCCAAACACCTTGACAGACCAAAAAGATTTGCCAGAGCTCTTTTCCTGGATTTCTCCTCAGAATGTAACACAATCCAGCCTGATGTGCTTCTGTCCAAAATGATTCAGTTACAGTTAAACCCAAACCTCATTCACTGGTAAAACTAATTTCTTACAAACAGAATACAGCGAGTAAAAGTAAATGACAGTCTCTTCCTCCATCAGGACTAATGTTGGAGCCCCTCAAGGCTGCATTAGTTCACCTGTGTTATTTACTTTGTACACTGCTGATTGCACCACCAGTGTGCCCAACCAAAGTACTCCGATGATTCCACCTTCATTTCTCTGCAGACTGACAGCGATGATCTCAGTTAGCACCAGTGTAATGTTGACTGGCTAATTGAATGGTGTGACAAGAATGCTCTTATCATTAACACCAGTAAGACAGAAGAAATTATTTTTGTCCTTCCTCCTGACTGTCAAACTTAAATCACCAAAATCAAAATTTGTGCGAAGATCATTGGCCGACCTGTGAACCCCTCCTTTCAAGCAGCTCACTACAAGAGCATAATCAGACTTGCCAACGGCATCTCTTCTGATCCCTTACATGGTTTAAAAGGGGAATATCAACTTCTGCCCTCCAAGAGGCGATTTAGAGTCCCTACATTTTATCGCATCAGGCTGAAGAATGCTTTTGTTCATCAGTCCATCTTGTTGCTAAATAATAATTAATGTGCTGCTAAGGAGATGTAAATCCAGAGGACAGATGGTAATTTTTTTAATGTGTTATGAATGGTTAATTGTGATGTGTTTTGTTTTTTGTCTTGTATGTACAACTGATGTGTCTTTTTTGTCTGTTTGTTCATGGTAACAGTATGTCTATTGGATGTGTACTTTTTCTCACATTGAGCTGCCTAGGGATGCAAAATAAATTTCAGTGCAAACTGACAATAAAGTTGTATCGTATCATATTGTAATTTAAATAATAAGTAAAGTAATAAGTAAATAGGCTGTCCACTGAGGAGACAGCTAAGAGAATACAGAATTGATATTTATTCCTAGCTTCATTTACTGAATAATAAAATAAAGTTCTACTGTATTTATTCTCTGTATGGATTTGTTCATGTTTTACATTAAAGGGGTTTAACGTGAGCCAGGCCATATAACAACGATCATATCACATCCACACATGGTCAATAGTAAACAGTTGTTAAATAATAATAATAATAATAATATATACTATATAATTTTTTTTTCACGCTGGTATCGGGTTGGTACTTGTTATCGGCCGATACCGCAAGTTCAGGTATCGGAATCGGTATCGGGAAGGAAAAAAATGGTATGGGAACATCTCTAGTTACATGTGCTCTCTGTGGTCTCATTGGATTCAGTATGATGTGGATGCTGTTTGACTCCTTGTTTTATTTCAAAATAACTCTGGAAAGATGAGGAAAAACTGTCTCTCTGTATCTCTGACAGAGGGCTCTCTCTCCTCTTTCTGTCCAATTTCAAATATTTCCAATATTTTCTAATATTTTTGCTGACAGACACAGTTTGTCCTTAACACAGAAGGCATGAAGTGAGAGAAATGTGCCTTGTGTTCGGGCCCCGGCACATGGGATCACATGAGGTATTTGAGATATGCAGAATGCAAAATCCAGAGGAAACCTTTGTCTGATGTCATGGGGAATTGGACCCAAGGTTTACATTTGAAATACAATTCAACTGTTAACCTTTTTAATGCAGCAACAAATTGGTCAAAACTTAAACAGGAATTAAAATTACAGTATAACGTAAATAGTATAAACATAAAACTGAATTGAATAGATCATCCCCATTGTCACGATTCCCGATTCAGCTATTTGAGTCAGTATTGGCCCGTTATCCGATCCTGTATCGGTATCAGTTCATCCCTAATTGCTGGGCCCGCTGGAGGGAAGAGAGGCACGGGAGAACCAGAACCAAGACTGCGTGGGGGGCAGACTGTCAGACCCTGCTGCAGTAAAATGAGAGGTTTCTGGTGCTTGGAAACACTACTGCTTTTGTCCACAGACACCGCCAAAATCAACACAAAATGAAAGTTCCTTGTAGCAGCTTTAATAGTGGAATTTATTATAATTTATTTTTAATTTATTAAAGATAAAAAGAAAATGAGGTACAAACTGTTTTGTTCTGATTTGTCCAGATTTTGTGTCTCTGACTCTCTATGTGTTCAGGCAGAACCCCATGTGCATTTTAGAGGTAGTGCGATTGCATACCAAGTCAACAGAAATTGACAAAAAGACACAATTCAACATAACTTCTTAAATAAAATATCATATTGTGAAAACACAAATACGATCTGTCACAAAAACATATTTTAAATCCATCCAACTACAACAAGTCAGCAAAGATGGACATTTTACCGTGAAGTATTGCCCTGAAATCATCAGCAATAAAACATCAAAATGGACTTCCTCTTTTTAGTATCCCCAAAATCCCATGACAAACACAGCGTTTCCTCTTCAGGGAGACCATTAAACCAACCCATTTCTGTCTAGAGAGAGACTGATTCACATAAAGTTCTATACTTGCAACCCAACAATTATTTGCAATGTTGATTCATCAATGTATAGGCTCATAGACATTTAAAATGCCAGAAGCATAATCTGAAATCTAGTCACAGGCCTACTATATACAGTAGACCTATTACACACTATACTGTAAATGTCACAAGGCAGACTTGAAGTCCCGGTAATACTACTGTACTATACAGTATATGTGTGTGCAGCCCAGGACAGGTCAAGCGAACAGTAACACTTTGGCTGCAGCTGGGGCTATAGGTACACACTGAGCACCCTGAGGTCACGGGGTCGGACTTTGGTAGATGTGGGAGTTTTGGTGTAACTTTCAATTTTGGTGAAAATCAGTTGTGGAAATACAGGATGGACATTTACATAAAAACATAAGCTGTTCAGACACTTTTCAAGTCAATGTGTTGAGAAATCATCAGATTATAACCAGAAGGCTACTGGCTACAATCTCAGGATTTGCTGCTTTTGTAATAGTCAACTAAATACTGTTTGAGGGTTGCAGAGGGTCTGCAAATTTCTGGTAAATTTCCAGAATTTTTCCTAGGGACGTTAAGCACAGCAATCTGGGGAATTTTGCACAATTTCAATATAAAAAACTGCCATCACATGTACAGATCATTTAACATCCAACAAGGCAATTCTCTCCATGCACAGTGCATTCTCCCATCATGTGCAGCCCATACTACTACTACTAACAACACTACTGCACTGGCTGAGCCAAAGGACCACATCCTTTCATGTAAGATTTAATTATATTACTGGAGTGAATATATTTCATATTTTGTATGATATTTCAGTTAACCAGCAAACAGCCTCAAGTACAGTACACACAGCTTATAACTTGTTAACACCTTCTGCTAGTTTTTGCTAGCTAGCTGTTACCATGTGGGTTGGAGCTTGATTGAGCATGCTAATTGAAGAGTTTTAATTAACCTATTTCCATTCATTCTTTATTGTAAAACATTTCTTTTATAAATTAGTTGTTCACTTTAAACCCTTATGTTTACACACAGCCACCATTGTTGGCTCCAACTTTCAAAGTTTACCTTTCCTCCATTAGATAACTTGCTAGCTAGCTAACTAACTAACTAATCACATGGCACATTCTAGCCTGTGTGTTTGTCAAATTAATGGAATTATTTGGCAAAATTAAAGTATTTTCTTACACAGCATTGTTGAATACTCCATTCTGATGGTCTGTTATTTTTTTTATAGCAGAACGCTGTGATGTATAACTTGCCGTTGCTATGTATAACAGACCGTTGCTATGGGCACAGTTCTGATCTTGGACCATTTTTATGTCAAAGTATTGAATTCTTAAGTAAGTAGCCTTGTAATAATCAGTATAATGCACAGCAAGCGGGTCATTGTTGTAAAATAAACCCCTTTCAGGGCGATGCAAGACTCAGCTTTGCCTTGGGGTCCTGTCGGGGTTTATTTCGCAACAATGACCAGCTCGCTGTACATTATCCCTTACATGTCTGTTTATGATATATAGTAAAATTGTTGTTTCTATCTGCATAGGATATGGTAAATATAGCCTGAGCAGATAACTTCTACAGTAAATATTTGTGTTTTATTCCCGGTAATTCCCAAGGAAAGTTTCCACCTTGAATATTCCTGTAACTTTGCAACCCTAGCCTACTAAATATCTTTGGGTTTTGGACAAAACCAGGCATTTTAATATGGAAATTATAATACAATGATCATTGTAAAAAAAAAAAAATGTCAAAGAGTGACCAGCAATTCTGAAATATTTTGATAATTGACCTTATAAATCATTATAAAATGCTTTATCATTACTGTTATAAAGCGTTATGAATATTTATAACTATATTTATACAGTGTTATAAACAGATTCTAACACATTATAAATATGTTTATCATGCATTATTGATATGGGCGTCATAGATTAGCTACCCATGTTTCTTCCACCACTGGTGAGGTTACTGTACAGCATGTGCACCCCAGGATATGACAGTAATAGCTATATACATTTAATCAGTGACCTAATCAGTGGGCTAGCTGTTGTCAAACACCACCATGTGTATCATTCAAATTCATGACTGCATCCAGAAGCTGTTTAAAGAACTTCTTTCCAACATGGCACCAAAAGAGGAAAGTATAGCCAATCCACAATCCAAAGCATCACTACTGCTTGACACCATGCAGGTGTGACTGGCTGACAGGCCTGCAGGGGCCAACTCCCTGTTTCTAATACAACATGAGAGGAAGTAGGTTCCTCATCTGCTCAGCTTCTGTTGTATCTTTCATGACCCATCTGTAAGGATATACAGAAGATGAGTGACCTGAAAGCCCCCCCACCCATGCACCCCCATGTGTGTGCTGGCCCTGCAGAGGAGAGCATGCTAAAGATGGCAGCTGGTATACCACAGCTGTAAAAGGAGTTTGGCATCATTCAGAGGCCACCAAAGTGCCAAGAGTGCCAACTATAGAGTCAGAGCAGCACTCTCTGCTCATTCATTCATTAATTCCACACACACACACACAGCATCACACACAGCATCATTACACCCATCCCATACAGGCCTCCATCCATCCATCCTCCTACCTCCATATCTGGCCCAGCTGGAGGATGTGTATGACGGACTGGCCGAACCAGACGCAGAAGGAGTAGTAGGCCGGTCTCTTCCTGCTGCTCCTGCCGCCCAGCGCGGTGCTCGCCGTGCTGTTGGTCGTGGTGTTCTTGCTGGCGGTCGACGCCTGCCTCTGCGGCGTGGTCGGGTGGTGGTGGTGCTGAGCGGCGGTAACGTCTCCGTGCGAGGCCGAGCCGCTCAGCAGTTTGTTCCCGTCCATGTGGGAGCAGTCAGCGGACTCCGCGCCACCGCCACCGGAGCCACCGCCGTCCTCGGTGCCGAAGTCGTGGACGAACCATCTAAAGCTGAAGAGCTGCACCGAGAAGGAGCCGAGCACGACGAAGAAGAGCGTCAGGCCGAACCACCAGTAGTCGCGGCGGAGGTAGTAGTCCACCGACAGCCACACGTCGGTGCCCACGTCGGCCAGATACACGCACACCGCGGCCACTATCCAGAGGCAGTCCCACACCGTGTACCTCTGCTGCTGCTGCTGCTGCTCGCCTCTGCCTAGCCGGAGACACGTCGAGCTGGAGCCGCCTCCTCCTCCACCTCCTCCACCTCCTCCTCCGCCGCCGCAGCACCGCGACTCCCCGTTAGCGAAGTCCCCGTCCGCGGTGCTGCCCGCGGAGTCTGGCTGCTGGCCGGCCGGGTGGAGCCCCTGCACCGAACCGGAGTGCTCCGAGTTCTGCAGCGGGGTGAAGGCCACGTCGCTCTTCTTCATCTTCAGGACCCCGTCCGACTTAGCCGCCATTATTTAGGAGCTTGTTGTAATATTACTCGATTATTATTTCCTCCCCTTTCCTCCTCTCCTCTTCTCCCCGAGGCTGCTCCTGCCTCTCCCCGTCGACACCCTTCTTCTTCTCTTGTGGCTCTCTCCTCCTCCTCCTCCTCCTCCTCCTCCTCCTCTCTGGGCAGGACTAGCTCCTCCACACAGCCGCCTGCTCATAATACGGAATCATAGAGACAAAAAAGAGGACTGACCCGGTGCTTGCTCTCATATTTTGGTCCATATCAGCGTCTTTAATTTGGACCTCTCCTCTCCTTCTTCGGGTCGATGGTCCAGCTCACATCCAGCAGCGACTGGAGGCTTTTTTTCCTGCCGGCAGACAGCCGACCTGAAGCGGATTCAGCTTGTGCGGTGTGTCGCTCTTTGTCCTCCTCGGTGAGTCCTGGTGGTGCTGATGCTGAGGCTGATGTGGATGGAGATGGAGATGGAGACAGGAGCGGAGGAAAAGAGGAAGGCTGCGTCCATCTGCTTCTTCTATGGCACAGACTAAAAACTATGACATCATCCCCCCCTCTCCCTCTATCTCTCTCCCTCTCTCTCCCTCCCTCTCTCCCTCCCTCTCTCTCTCTCTCTGGATGACTCTCTCCCTCTTTCTGCCTCTCTCTCTGGCTGTTTGTATACCCTTTGAGCTCCAAAGTAAAGACTATACTCTGGTCAAAATATCCTATTTGCTGTCATACAAACATTGCTGTCTCAAGTCCACCTGGCTGTCAGCATGCAGCCTGCCATGATGTGGGTCAGGATGGAAAGAGGCTGAGGGAGGTGAAGCAGCCCTCAAGTCCTGCAGAGTATACACACTGCTCTCCAGCACCATGGACAGTTACAGTTAACAGTTACTGTTACCCAGCAGCCCCTGCAGAGACTTGAGCTTCATACTCTACAGTGCTTAAGCAGTTCCCTGTGCAGCCATCACCACATCATTTTATACTGTGCAGCACTGAATGTGTCCATCATAAAGGCCGTCTCACACTCATAACTCCCCAAACTGGTGCCACAGAGTTGGAAGAATATACTGTCTAAAATAGCATTGTACAGTATACTGTAGCATTAAAGCAGGAGAACAGACCCAGACATAAAGTACACAACGTCTGTTGAAACCTCTCCTAACTAGGAGCAAGACACACAGACTTTATAGGTGTTTAGCTTCTTTTTCTTATTGTCTCTTTGTAGTCGTTACAAAGCTCTGTGGGTTGTAGCTTTTTTGTGGTCAATATGTGTCTCTTTGTAGTCTTTTTTAGTCTTTGTGGTCATTTTGTGTATCTTCGTGGTTGTTTTGCCCCTTTTCATAGTCATTGCAAGTGTCTTTGTAAATGTTTTGTGTCTCTTTGTGGTTGGTTTTGCCCTTTTCATAGTTGTTTTGAGTCTCTTTGTAGATGTTTTGAGTCTCTTTGCACACATTTTGTTTCTCTTTGTGTCTCTTTGTGGTTGTTTTGCCCCTTTTCATAGTCATTGCAAGTGTCTTTGTAAATGTTTTGTGTCTCTTTGTGGTTGGTTTTGCCCTTTTCATAGTTGTTTTGAGTCTCTTTGTAGATGTTTTGAGTCTCTTTGCACACATTTTGTTTCTCTTTGTGTCTCTTCGTGGTTGTTTTGCCCCATTACATTCAATCAGTCATTGTGAGTCTCTTTGTAGATGTTTTTTGAGTCTGTAGTTATTTTGTGTCTCTTTTAATTGTTTTGCCCCTTTTCATAGTCATTTCAAGTCTCTTTGTAGATGTTTTGAGTCTCTTTTGTAGTCATTTTATCTCTTTATAATCTTTTTTAGTCTCTTTGTGGCTGCTTTGCATCTCTTTGTAGTCATTTTGTGTCTCTCTGTGGTTGTTTTACCCCTTTTCATAGTCATTGCAAGTCTCTTTGTAGATGTTTTGCGTCTCTTTGTAGTCATTTTGTGTCTCTCTGTGGGTGTTTTGCCCCTTTTCATAGTTGTTGTGAGTTGTCAGTTTAAATATAAGCGGTAATATGCCTACAACCCATAAAATGCAGTTTTCCACTTGCCAAAAAGTGATTACAGCTCCTACCATGTCCCTGAAGGGTTATCAATGTCTCAAAATGACCTGATATCATTCATGAGAGTTATATATGACATATTATAACCCCCCAACCCCCCTAAAACAGTACACGTGTCAAGCTTTTGACTTTTTGACCACTATATTGTAGGTGTTCCTGCCATTTACCTGCTTTATGGACAGAGGTTGGCAAAATAACACTTTTTGGTTAAATCCAGTCATATAGTACATCACCACAATCAAGACATCAACAATGACAAACATGTGTGACATGATTTATTATAATCATTTATTTTGGGTACAGTACAGACCATCACATGCACTCTGGCTGGGATTTACACTTCAGGGGCGTATCTCTCAGTTAAAGAATAACACTCATGAAACGCATTCACCAAGTTGGGCATACTGCTGCATACTAATCACATTCACAGCAACCAATCAAATTAGTTTCATTCAGGCCTTGTAAGACAGGGTCTTCATGTGCAACGCCCCATTGGCAACAGTGAATGCAAGACAAACCATCTGTAAATACTGATAATATAGCGGATTACGATACAATACTTTCAAGTTTAAACATGCACAATCATAGTATTTAATTTTACACACAATAAATAAAACACAACAATAACGAATGTGCAGTAAACACAGGATTTCATGATATGACAATGTAGTACGAGACCTGGGGCCATCATGGGGGAGATCACCATGGTAACCTATGCTGCACGGCTAACCACTTCAGCGGAGATTCAGTTCAGAGGATCGGATCGAAACGTGTCAACAGCCCAACTACTGACCAATCAGATCACTGTCCATATCTACAGGACCCGCCCTACTCTGCTTCTGATTGGCTTACCCTGGTATTCTTAACCTAACCCTAACCAATCTCACTCCTCATGCCTAATCCTAATAAACCCAACCTAGTACTAGCCAATCAGAGGCAGAGTAGGGCCAGTCATGACTTTGCCATCCGAGGGAAACAGAAATTGGACTACAGGATCCTGACAGGGACAAAAGTGTCGAGTTCACAATAAAGTGACAAGTAATAAAGAGCATTTTTATACTTCCATGATGATAACGTCAGACATAGAGGGCATGATTTTAACCCAACCATCTGTGCACTCTGGGTTTAAAACACCGCTAAAGAACAACAATTGCAGGATACTGGTTGTGCTTAATTTCTTCATTAGCTCCCAGTATACTATAAATGCAATATTATGGCCAAATTTACCTTATTAAGAATTATTTTCTTTTTTAAAAATATTTTTTTTCATCTCTAGCTTTAGCTGCTTACTTCACTGTTCACTGTTTTGAAGTGTATTGCATTTAGTTGCAATAGCTTTTTCATTATGTAAAAACAACCCCACAAATACATTTTAGGATATTTTTTATACTACTTTTACTCCTCCTTAAAGCTTGGGTAGGTAACATTGGAGAAACCAGCAAGTGTACGCTAGATTTTAAAAATGATACAACCAAAAAATCCCAGTCCAGTGTTGCAACTCTTTTCCAATGAAAGTAGCTAGCAGCACTAGCTCCAGAAGTCCCTAAATCTAGAGTCGGCAACACTGACAGTCCGTCCCTTCAGGCCTCCCTCCAAAGCCACTCCCCTAAAATGATCATAATTAAAGTAATAGGGGTGTAACAATACGTGAAATTGTATTGAACTGTTCGGTACAGGACATTTGGTACGGTCTGCGACATCCCTTTGGTACGCCCTGTGATCCAAACAGCTGTTTATGTCTACTACTCAGACCGAGCCAAAGCAACTAATGATAGTGTTTATCACTGCGTATGCGACCACACTCGATCTTAAACAATACAGAATTAAAGCATATGGTCAAAGTGTTTTGAGTCCCGCTTCGATGTGTGTGTCAATCCGTTGTGCCTGCCCTGTACGAATGAGCACAAGCCGCAGTTAAGGAATTATCAACATGATGGAGCATTACAGAATCAGAAATACTTATATTGATCCCAGGGCGGGGGGAAACTGGGTTACATTTACATTTACATTATATTACATTAACATAACAGACATTTCTTTTATTTATTTATATTTTATTGACAATATGTCAGTATCTGAGTGCCTTAACTGTTAAAGTAAGAATTAAGGACAATGAGCAACTGTTGAATGTTAACAACATTTTTTGTTAACATTCAACAGTTTATTTTTTTTCAAAATAAAATGAAAAAAAAAGAGTAATTTTCTGCATTTTCTTCGTTTCCTTATTGTACTGAAAACGTACTGAACTGTGACCCCAAAACTGAGGCACATACCGAACCATGAATATTGTGTACCGTTACACCCCTACAGTATAATGAACATAAATAACCAACATGGCTAGTACAGTCCTGCAGTCACAGATACCGGATCTTTTCCTTTTTTTTGTCAGAGCATTTGATTTATTGATTGCTGAGAATTTCAATAAATATAACAAAAATGTTTCTAACATACATTACCTACCCCAGCTTTAATTTATACTAGTTGTGTCTTTATTCCATCAGTCTTTTACCTGCTGCTGCATAACTCCTGGAAATTTCATCTTGTCCCACATCAAATAATAACAGTGGGCCCTTTTCTGTTGATGTGATTGGCTCGTAATTTAGAAAGCTGCCCCATTAATGTGCTCAAAGTTGGATCAGTAAACTGGAGTTAAGTGAGCCAGTTGATTCATGATACCAGTTAGACTCAGTGAAGATAAGCAACTCAAAGAGAGCCAGGCTGTTGATACGGGCCCCAGATGGTGTGGAGTGACGTTTCCATCACATTTTTTTTTGCTGTGTTTTAATTTAGATTAAAGCTCTCAGCTGAAACCAACAGTATTTAAACCTTATGTGAAATATCTCACCGATTAAATGAAACTAATTAAAAGCACTCAGGCAAAGCTTCGGAGATGACACTCCTGTGTATTTACACCCTCACTGGAACATGAGTTCACATTTACAGATTCCAAAAGCTAAAGGAAACCGCTTTGCCATTTTTGTCTCTTGTAGCTGAGTTTTAAGTTAAAAGGTCAAATGATCACCGCAGGAAACAGGAAGTGACTCATTATTTCTTGCGTGGCACCTTGTCACCGAGCGGTACTTCATCCATCAGTTTCTGCAGAGAGACCACAACGAGATGTTAGTGTCCCTGTGTCAAAATTCAATATCATAGATTGAATAAAGTGTATAGGACATATTAGTGCATACAGTGTGATATATGGAATATATATATATATATATATATATATAGGATTCATTCTTCGGGGTTCTATGGTCAGAAGTCTATATATATATATAATGTCCACAAGGATGGTATTGTTTCATCTGGTCAGAACAATGTATTACCACGTAGGAAGAAGATATCAGGAAAACAAGCTGTTATCATGATGAACTGCAGAACGTGCCTGATAATAATCATGTTTTGAAGTGTTTTTCAGTGTCAAAGTAATCCAGTGATAGTTGTCTGACATGTAGACAAAGCTTTAAAACAATCACGGAACCAAACGGCTATCAGTCTAACAACGATTTAGCCTCCGGGGACGCAACAGACAGAATATTTCTGTGATTTCAGTGTAGCCAGCGGATATCCAGAGAACGGATATCCGAGCCAAGACTTCCTCTACCGTGCGTCGGTCATTGATTACAGTCCGATTAGCAACTTGAGACGCGAGACTGGAGTTGGAGTCGAGAGGTTGTTTCACAAGTAGCCAGTTTACACTCAATTATCAGTTTATTTGTTAGCTAATAAAAAGCTAAACTATCAGACGACAGCTGATGGGTTCAGAGATGGCATCTCGGCCAATGTGTTCCGCCTCTTTTGCTCTGCACACGTGCTGTTTACCTGCATGATCAAAAGGGATTGGTCAATACTGCTTGGACTACAAACCAGAACACTTCCCATAAAAAAATCTTGTCCGTTGCCTACAGATATCTGCATTCATATGCAGAAATCTGTTTATAGAGATTAGCTTTAAAATGATCAGGAGATCACCAGTTTTTAGGATTCATTCTTCGGGGTTCTAGTTGTTAAGATATTTACGTCTGGACCAAAGTGATGGACTGACTGACGTCACCAAAGTCACATTTATTAATCCATCATACGCATGCAGACACACACACACTGACCTCGAGCAGTCTGCTGTAGTAGGTGAAGCCGTCCTCTCCGTCCCTGCGGGCGTCGTCTACCTTGTACCTCCTGCAGGCCAGCAGCAGCTCGTTGGAGCTGTAGAGGGGGGCCGGGTCGATGGAATGGCTGTTGATCAGGCTGACCAGGTACTCCCGGTAATGCTTCCTGGGTACCAGAACAATACTATGTTAGATCATGATCACAAAGCAGAGATGGGCAGCCTCCTGCTAGTACTGATCATAACACACTTTATTTTGTAGTTTTGGCCATCCTTGGTATGCTAAAACTATTACGGGTTTTGTATTTTTTTTTTTCAATGTTGTCATGATTAACTGGTGTGTGAGATCTCAGAGCTCTGCCTTTCTCCATGCTGCTGGGGCTGGTCCGCCTTGCTGGGGTTTCCATGGCGATGATCGGTTCCTGCAGCGTCCGCTTCTCCCTCCGTCGTAGTGTGACATCATCGGTGCTGTCCACCACTCCCATGGAACATTATAAAAGAGGCCCGGAGCTCAACGGCAGGGTGGCTGTGATTCTGCTTGATCAGTCCTCCTCTGTGCTTCTTCGCTGTAGAATAACTAACTCGATTGTATAGGAAGTAGTTTTGTATATTGGTAGTTTTGGTAGTAGCCTAGCACTTTGTGGTTATAGAGACACTTGTAATTTGTTTCGGACTGTGCAGGGATTAGTTAAATTTTAGGGTACATACCGCTGTGCATTTTATAATTATAGAGACAATAGGTAACGGGGTGGCTGCCACTAACAGCGAGAATAGTAAAAAAATAGAGTTTTTCTTTCTTGTTCAGATCTTTGGGTTGTTCGCCAGCTAGTCGGCTGTGACTTTAAGTTCTAGTTTGTAACAGTTTGATTTTATTTGTTCATTGATTTTGGTGCCATCTGCAGCCCTTTCCTGTTTTTCATTTGCCTACTGACACGGTGGTGTTGGCTCTTTTGTTTGCTGTGTCATTGTTTGTTACCGACTGCAGCCCATTTTGTTTCTTTTGATTGACTCACTTTTACAATAAACGACAACTTTACGCCTGACAACTCCTTAGCTTATGACTTCTTCCCTTAACCCTTGACCTTACTGGGACGTGACACTAACTAACCAACATTATTTGATCACTTAGTCTATCGTCATTGTTGTTGTAACATTTTGAAATTTGTGGAATATTTTCTTTTATTACTTTTTAAAGTGGGCAAAGTGAAAACAAATAGTGCAATACAAGCAACCTACAAATAGAGCAGTTAAGTTAAGTTAATAACAGTTAAGACCAAGATGGCAGTATACAACGCCTGCGTCATCAGTACACTGCTGTACGGCAGCGAGACATGGACAACCTACAGCAGACAGGAGAGATGACTCAACTCCTTCCATCTGAGAAGCCTCCGCCGCATCCTGGGCATATCCTGGCAAGACAAAGCAAGCAACACCGAGGTTCTGACCCACGCTGGCCTCACCAGCATGTACACTCAGCTGTACCACGTCTGTCACATGGAGGATGGTCGCATCCCTAAAGACCTCCTCTATGGAGAACTGGCAACTGGGAGTAGAACAATAGGCCGCCCCCACCTGCGCTTCAAAGATGTCTGCATGCGAGGCATGAAGGCTCGTTTGCTCCTTCACCTCTTTCTTTGCTTTCCACTGCTTTAGGCCGTCCCCAGGCCCTTTGTCAGTCTACTGACTGTAAATAAATGAACCCAACAGAGTGCTCTACTCTAGATTTTCCTTATTTTGTTTTGGGTGAATACAGACACAGACATGCCAGGCATATTCCATCTTCCCTATTTTCCTATTCAGTCCATAAACGGGTCCAGCTAGCATTAGTGTTGTAAGTTAGTTCAGTGAGCCAAACAACAGTAAGTTAATATTGGTTGTAAATATTTAGTAACAACTGATCTCTACGTAAGAACTCGTTTATGTGGTGCAACCCATTGTAATGTGTAAATGTAGTAAATACTTATGTTATAACTAGGCTGGTATAACCAGTAATATAAAAGTGTAGCAAATATACCATGTCGGGGTCTAAGACACATATAAACATGTTGCCTCGGTTGGTAATACTGAATAAAGCCGTCATACTCGCAGAGTCCAGCATGTCCAGGTTGGGTCTGAGCTCCGCAGGCTGAATCTGGCTGCTGCCCTCCCTCATCCTTCTGCTCTATCACTCCACACAGACCTGAAAAAGAGAGGGATGAAGAAAAATATACTGTAGAAAGAGAGACAAAGACCGGAGAAAAAAGGGGATTTGCATTGATCCAGCTTGTTTTTTTAGCGGAGGACCGAGAGGGTCACGTTAAAGTTAAACGGAGAAGCTAAATGACTCAGCAAATCCAATAGCTAATACGTTCAGTAAAAGCAGCAAGGAAACGCTAATGTTAACGGGAAAAGAAGTTTATGACCGTACCTTTTGAATGCCTGATTAAAACCTGTACACTTAATTCAATTTGTTCAGTTATTTATTTCTCTTTTTAAACTCTATTATTTATTTATGAATTAATTAATATACAGTATTTTTAAATGATGTAATTATTGACTGTTTTATGGTGGTTTTGTAGATCTGTTTTTAATTTGAACTATTTACTGATGGATTCATATTTTGTTTGTAAATTCTTTTCATAATTCTTCTTTTTATTGCCCATTGAAATGTCAAATAATGAAATACTTTAGAATTTTGTCCATTTATTCAAAGATTAATAAATGAATTTGTAGAACACATTTATTAATGCCTATTTTTTATTGTACAATTAGTTATTAATCAATTGAATGCTCTGTTACTTTTTATGTGACTCTTGTGGTCCTCCTTAGTCATCGTCTCATCTTAGTCACGGAAAAAAAGGGTCGTTGACGAACATATTTTGTAATAGTTTTCGTTTAGGAACTTAACACCGCTAATGACAATGCTTTGTATTTAGTATTGGCGTGTCTTTACTGCTCTCTGCTGGTCAACACTGAAATGCAATACACCTCTTCACTTTGTTTTCTGTGTTGGGATTTGATTTTAATGTGGCATAGAAAATGCATGTTATTAAAGTCAAAAAGCTAAATAATTATCATGTTTTTCATTTAATTATGACACAGTAAATGCCTACATAAAGGGAAATACATATCACAAGTACTGCATTTCAGTTGTTTTTTTTTCTTTATTCAGGCATTTTAAATCTTCCATATCTGAATGTCCATTATTGAATGTCATTGTGACAACTTTGCCTTAATCCATTTGTTATGTTGAGATATTTTACTGGAAAAATGTAAATGTTGACCTGCTGGTGGCGCGAGAGGAAAAGTCAGGAGATTACCGAAGTCACTGGGAATCATCCTCTGGGGACCATGAATGTCTACAAAAAATGTCATGGCAATCCCTGAAATAGTTTTTGATTCAGTCTGGACCAAGGCGGTGGACGACTAACCAACAGACAGACTGACATTGGCAACCTTAGAACCACGCTGCTATAGCACTGTCTACTTCATTCCACTTCATACAGGAGGCTACTGAATGTGTTGGTCCAAATGAGTACAAAAAAAGCTGGCCACAGGCTCAGTTCATTGAGTTTTCAGTAAGGCTTCAGATATTATTTATATCTAAATAATTATATATATGATAAAGATTTATATTCTTCATGGCTATCCATTATAACGTCCTGTTCCTCTTGACTGAAGTAGAAGAGTCAAATGACCAAATACCCCCTTTTTATGGGAACGCACACAGAGCCGGATGAAGACAACCTGGTCAACAAAGAAAGTTGCTAACTACTGTTGTGGTGCCCGTTATCTCTGATCAGGGCTTTAGGTTTTGTCGAGCCAGCTAGCGCAAAGAAAGCCCGGCCCTGTCGAACCTACCTGTCTGTGTTCCAGGAGGAGGTTCAGTGTTGAACGCCACTCCATTATTCTGTGAGTCACAAAGAAAAGGAGAACACTGGTTACTCGCATTAGTCTGATTTACATAGTTGTACGGTGGCCCTGAGGTGCAAAACACAACAACATTGGACAAAACAACATAGAAAACAAACAACATTAACAACAAAACAGAAAACACAACGACGTTTCACAAAACATATAACAGAATAACATTTTAGAAAGCACAAAAAAAAAAAAAAAACACATTTTGGAAAACAGAATAACAAAACTGCTTTGAGAAATGTGTTTTTCTAAAATGTTTTGGTTTTGGTTTTGTTGTGTTTTGTGAAATGCTGTGTTTTTTTTTTTAAATATTGTTATGTTTTGCGAAATGTTTTGCACTGCTAGTATTGCAGCTAATAGAACACTGATTAGAAAATGAATGAGTTTATGGTATTTATTGCCTGAACGTTGGAATCTGCTACATCAAGTTTAAAGGTCCCATATTATAAAAAAAGTGAGATTTTCATGTTTATTTATTATAAAGCGGCTTAAGTCCTATATAAATACTGGAAAAGTATCAAAACGCTCAATCCACAGGGAAATACACACAGCCCGTATTCAGAAACTCTGTATTTGAAACAAGCTGCCAGGATTTCTGTCCATTTGTGATGTCACAAGACATGTGAGAGCTGTAGAATATGCAGTTAGCAATAAACGGTAGGTACTGAGAGTGAATTGCGAGGTAAAATAAATATATTAACTTAATCATTTAGTTCTGTGAAATGTTTTGTTTTCTGTTTCGTTGTATTTCCCGAAATGTTTCTTCTTTGGTGTGATATTGTGACCTGAAATATATATATACAATAGCTGAATTGTGTCTATCTTAAAAGTGAATTCATCTAAACAGTTTTCATCTACCTTTTTTGGTGCACAGTTCACAGTCTGCAGATCATACTATAGTAATATAGTATAATATAGTATTTCTCAATGTTGTGAGCACCAGAAATCTTGAGGCAATGCTTTCACATGCAGATATGTGTGTGTGTGTGTGTGTGTGTGTGTGTGTGTGTGTGTGTGTGTGTATGTGTATGTACCTGCAGTAAAGCCTGCAGTCTGGAAGGTTCCCAGTCTCTGAGATAGAAGAGGCAGTCTCTGGGATGATGGGCATGTAATCCAGACACACTGCACTCGTCCACTGCACAGGTCTGATAGGAAGACAGGAGAACATGAGACACCTGTCACTTGTTCAGGTATGTCAAAGGTTAATCACCTTTGTGGTAGGTGCATTCACACCAAATGTGTTTGAAGCATTTAAAAGTTCACTCCATTTAGTAATAATACATTTTATTTGTTAAGGGCTTCAATTAAATTAAATTCAAACAACTTTATTAATCCCTCTAGGGGCAATTGGTTTGGAACAGCCTGTACATAAAAAACATAAAAACAGAGATAAAACACAGTGACACACAAAAACAGCAATATATGTAAGCTACAAATATAAAACAGGACCTAATACGATTACTAATGTAAATGAGACTAATTTATAAATAAACAGACTGAATAAGAACAATAGAAGAATCAGTCTAACGAGGGATAAAAGGATCTGTGATGGTTAAAGGATAAAAGTCCGTAAGAAATGCAAAATCTAAGGAGCATTTGATAATCTGATTGCAGAAAGGATAAACGATTTAGAATAGCGGTTGGTTTTACAAACCGGTAAACAATAACAACGTCCTGACTGCGACAGAGAAAAGTCACCAGAAAGCACATGATCAGAAGATGCTAAAAAATACATTCAGCCTTACGGAGGATCTGCCGGTTAAAAAAGGAATTCAGATCTCTCTGTTTCACACCAATAATTTTAGAACAGATTTTAACAGTACTGTTGAGACTGTTTCTGTCTTTAACTGAGAGGCTGTGAAACCAACAGATAAAAGAAAAACGAAGGAGACTCTCAATGAAAGACTGATAAAAACGACAGAGGACTACGGGACTGGCTTTTAGTAGGTGAGGTAACACTGTCATTCCAGGTGGCACAAAGCAATGATTAGACAAATGGTACCTTTTTTTATTAAGGACTAATATTTAGAGAAGTATACTCGGACACTTTAAACATAGCTTCAAAAGAAAAAAAATCTGTATAAACCTAATCATTTGTACCAGCTTGCGGTTCGTAGAATGACTTTTATTTGAACTTTAAAAGGAAAACTTTGCTGATTTTCAACCGGCTCTGTATCATTTGTATGTGGGTGGTACGTGCAAATGAACGATGTTTGGCTTCCCTCCGTCTTGCCGGTGCCCGGAACTCCCTGCTCATTTGCTGGCGAGAGTCTGCCAGATGACGCAAAACGTCATTTTACATTATCGAGCAGACTTTTGCCGGGGGAGGGGAGGAGCACAGAGGGAAACCAAACACTGGTTGAAAATCAGCAAAGTTTCCCTTTAAGAACTTAAACTGTATTTTTGTATATTTTCATTCATTACACTGTTATTTTTAAAAGAAGTAAAATACAAAGATACTTGCTAATTTACAACACAATCGACGTTAGCCACTTTAACGTTAATATTACGAGAATAAATTCATAACTTAACGAGAAAAAAAAGTTGTAATATTACGAATATTATTAGCTAGAGTGAAGATGATATCAAACTAGAAAACCTAATGAATGGTGTCATACTAGCTTGTCGCGAAGGAGGTTAAATAAAGCTCCAAACTTAAGCTAAATTTTGGCGACAAAAAACTGACATGGCCATTTATTTAATCGTGATTAATCGTGATTACATATTTTAATCGATCGACAGCCTTAGTAATAATAATAATTACTGGGTAGTAATGAACAGTGATATGTGATGCATTCCATCTAATAAAATACAATACTTTCTCCATTACTGTTTTGATAATTACAGCATGAAAACGGGATGTAGGATGACAGCGTGTGTCAGACTCACGGTGTGGAAGGGGTTGTTGCAGCCACTGCAGAACTGGTAACGGCACTGTGAGCAGCAGAAATGCATGCAGCCTCCTTTGGACAGCGCATACTGAAAGCGACAGTTAGGACAGGCTAGAGGGAGGGAGGAGAGGAGGAGGAGGAGGAGTGACAGGCAGGATGTGAATGGTGAGGAAGAGGAAGAGGGAAAACAGAGAGAGAGCAGGGAGGCAGTGTCAGAATATTGAGGGAAATTTTCAATAGTACAAAAAAAGCACACAGCGTGCATAGATTATTTATTCACTGAATTAATGTGTTTCACCCCTGTGAGTCCAGTTGGAAGGTCAAACTGAAGGCAAGCTGCTTCGCTACAAAGACTGGGTGTCATTGTTGGCTAAGCATGAACCAGGAAATGATCAAAAGGGCAGGAGAAATGACCATTACATTTCACCTGAACACCACCGGCATAGCCTCACCTGATCTGCCCTCTGTGAAGTACACGCTTAGAAACCACATGGACTAAATGTATTGATTACAGCTAGCAATTAGATCTGCACTAACACAGACCGGGTTTTGCAGACACGACCACCGAATTCAACTCAAACATACGGTGGCCGAGAAGTGTCGAACGAATGCAAAAGTCACAACGCAAATGAGTGTTGTGGATTTTTAATTTGCGTTGGGACTTTTGTATTTGTTCGACACTTCTTGGCCACCGTACAAATGACCATCAGAACCTGCCTAAAATCCACCCAAAGGTAAACTCCATTGCTTTTTGCTTATGTTATGCCTGGTTCACACTACGAGACTTTAGCCCTGATTTTCCACTTGCAGACAGTTTTTGGAGCTTCCTGACAAAAGCCCCTGATCAGAGGCAAGTTGGCGTTGTCTTGGCGCTCGCAACATCGGCGCTCGCTCATCGGCACTCGCTCATCGGCGCTGGAGTGCTACTGTATGTGTGAACCGTTCAAAGATACGAGTTCAGAGGTTTGCCAGTGGTTCTAGCATGCTAAATATTTGGACCTCTTCAGGTAGGGATGCACTGATCTGACATTTTCAGTCCCAATACGTACGGACAGCGATACCTGGGTTATGGGTATCGGCCGATACCGAGTACCGATCTGATACCAGTGTTTAATTAATAAGCTGCATGCCTCACTGTGTGGAAGTGACTGGGATCATTCTTTTATGTGTAGGACTTTTAACACCAGGCTTGACTTAAGCATCGGTTTTCTAACTTTGTAAAATAAAATATAACAAATCAATATATAAATAACATAACACAAATCTTGTGAATTGTTATTTATTATTAAAATAATAAATCATGCACTCACGACTTGGTAAAAAATCGTCAAAACTAACAGGAATTACAATTCAGGTGTAAATTGTTTTAATGCAGCAACAAACTGTTCAAAAAGTAAACAGGAATTAAAATTCCAGTCAATAATGTATATAGTACAGAAACATAGAATTCAATAGAATAGATCGGCCCCAATGTCACCGATATCCGATCCAACTATTTGAGTCAGTATTGGCCCGATATCCGATGCGGTATCGGTATTGGTCCATCTATCTATCTTTGGGGAGTCTGTCAGGGAGCTACAGACAATGAGAGCGGGTGTTTTCGTGATTAAACGTAGTTTGAAGACCTCATCAGGGATTCTTCCTGGTGAAAGATCTTGTAGTGTGTGACCCCCTGTCTCCGGTCTGTCATTTAGTGTGAAAACCACAAAGACTTCAAGACTCTCGATTACAAGTTGTGTAGTGTGAACAGTACAGAGATCTGACCACTTTGAAAGTCGTATTGTGTGAACTTTAGTTGCTTAAGTGTAATGTCTCTCCCAGTAGTGATTCTGTACTCCTGCAGCTTAGTGACATTGATAAACAAATGGCAGAAGTACAACCCACCAGCTTCACTGTCACAGTGTTTTATGATAGAAAATAACAGAGTTTAATAAAGTTGGGTGTGGTGAAATGTAGTGGTGGTTGTGTGCTGCCATGGGAGTTTACCAGTCGTTGTAATTATGCTTAATTAGACGTGGCCTGGAGGAAATCCTGCTGTCTATATGCTAAAGTACAGCAACATCTTACCTTTAACAGCTGCTGCTAGAAAATAATACTGTAGAAATGTGTGTGTGTGTGCTTACTGATGCCGTTGTCTCTGAGGTATCCAGCCAGGCCCTGTCTCTGGTACTCTGGATCATTCTCTCTCTTCCATGACTGGTACTGTTCACAGGACAGACCTGCATGCTGAGACTCCCACTGCAGACACAATACAGAAACACTCACTTAGTGTATGTTCCACTCCTAACCACATGTCCTTTTCCTCATTATAACTATACTAACAAACTATTCAGTACTAGTTCACTTAAAGTCACTGTGAGGAACTTTTAACTGGTTATGAAACAGTTTCAATGTAATCCTGATGCCTCTATATGACCCACATAAGTAAACGAGACCATCACTGAGAAGATTGGTTATTTCTATATAGTTATTCTTAATGCTCGTCATCAATGCCACCGGGTTGGATTCTGGGAAAATCAGACGAAGGGAGGTACGGGAAAACCAGAACCAGGACTGCAAGGGGCAGACTGTCAGACCCTGCTGCAGTAAAATGAGATGTTTTCTAAAGGGAGTCTGGTGCTCATGGAAACACTACCGCTTCTGTCCACAGGGATCGCCACAATCAGTGCTATTTTTATGATGAAACAACTTTATATTGTTTATAGTGTAATGTACATTGCTGTATGGTGATAGTGGTGCTGAATGTGCACAAACAAAGACTTTAATTTTAAATTTCAGAAGGATACAAATGTATAGAATGATAAACATCAGACTCTAACTTCTGTTACTAACATTACAAATATATATTAAACAGGTGAATGAGAGGCAAACTTGTAAAGTGCTTTGTCTATTAAAGTAGAATAGCACTGTATGAATGCAGTCCATTCATGAAGGTTGTAATGTTCAGTTTTGGAGAGGTGTTGATTCAACAGTATGGTCATTTTGTAAGATGTAGTTCGTGGTGTTGTTGGACTGTACTTGACAGGTGTTTCCATTATTTTGTCTTCCCCATTTAGATCAATGAGTTTAGATTAAATAACAGAAACACCTCTCAGTTCAAGGAAGGTGGAACTAATAAACTGGCTACTAGATAAAGCTGAAGAAGGGATGATTCCTCTGTCTAATCTGAAGCACTTAATACAGGAGTAAACAGTTTTTTGACCACAGTGAAAGTATTGTTTTTGAAAGGCTAAACAGCAACAAATATGGACTGAAGGAGAATATTTTGTTGGATAAAAACCTGTTGTGAATTTTGGAAGTGATTACATCTATCTTTTATCAATGAATGTCAACTTTTAGACTTTAAAATGCTGTGGAGTTATTGGAAATGTTTGGATCACACAAGTCAGAAACATTCCTACGCAGCCACCACCGGAAACTAATTCTACAAATAGTATAATACAAATAATATTACAGTAGCCAGTAGAACCTGGAGGACGTTCAAATGGGCAGTAAAAACGTAAAATAAAAACCCACAATTAGCATCGCCAGGGTAACATGATACGTCACCGCAAAGTGCTGTCCCATTCATATTTAAACCATTTCAAGCCCTTGCAGCCTCTCACACTCAACCATTTACCAGGTGACGTCAGTCAAGTCCCTGAGGGTTCAGGACTGAAGGCCTTAGGGGGGACATTGGGACTGGGCCATTGACGTTCTGCCTCCATGAGCAATGCATGCAATGCATACATGCATACATCTCTGTGATACTGATATATTTATGGACCAAAGTGTGATCATATTTATGGGAGTGTGAGGAGTGTGAGGTCTCTTAATCCCTATTACATTGGAAGTATTTAAGTGTGTCCCAGACATTATTTAGCTTCTTTTTTTTGCAACATTTAAACATTTGTTCAGGACAGCACTGTAATGACTGGGGGGAGAAGAGACGATAACATAACGGGCAAAAACAATATGATTTGTGAGACCAAACACAGCAGGTGGAAAACATGAAGAGAGAGGGAGATCAACACTACAGAGAGGGACACCAAATACTTACAGGCCTTTTACACTGAGCACAGAAACTGTTGCGACACTGAAAACAGGTGACTTTAAGCTGGTCTCCATCATAGATGAACCCATAGGAACACTGAGGAGAGGAGAGGAGAGGAGAGGAGAGGAGAGGAGAGGAGAGGAAGTAGACAGTAGAAAGGAGTATTATTATCTAATATGAATACACTGGCTTTGAGAAAGCATTGTTATCAGTGTTGTCGTTAGCTACATTTAATTGAAAGAAAAAATTAAATTTTAGGGCTGTCAATCGAGTTAATAGTTAATCGTGATTAATCACAAATTAATCACACATTTTTTATCTGTTCAAAATGGACATTAAAGGGAGATTTGTCAAGTATTTAATATTCTTATTAACATGGGAGTGGACAAATATGCTGCTTTATGCAAATGTATGTATATATTCATTATTGTAAATCAATTAACAACACAAAACAATGACAGATATTGCCCAGAAACCCTCACAGGTACTGCATTTAGCATAAAACAATATGCTCCAATCATAACATGGCAAACTGCAGCCCAACAGGCAACAACAGCTGTCAGTGTGTCAGTGTGCTGACTTGACTATGACTTGCCCCAAACTGCATGTGATTATCATAAAGTGGGCATGTCTGTAAAGGGGAGACTCGTGGGTACCCATAGAACCCATTTACATTCACTGATCTGGAGGTCAGAGGTCAAGGGACCCCTTTGAAAAAATGACCATGACAGTTTTTCCTCGCCAAAATGTAGCGTAAGTTTGCAGCGTTATTTATCCTCCTTCGTGACAAGCTAGTATGACATGATTGGTACCAATAGATTCATTAGGCTTCCTTTAAGTAATGTTAACATGTTCAGGTCTAGACATTTGTTCCCTGTGTTTAGTTGTGTTGTGGTGCTTTAAAGACAACAAAGAAGAAGTATAGGATAAACAGTTATTCTCACATTAGAAGCAAATTATTATAATACAAATATCCACTTCACTAAACTGAATGCACACTTGTGAAATGACAGTGTGACAAACATGTAGAGCGTCTTTGACTCTACTTAAGATCCTTTTTAATGTTGTCACATCATATTGTAAAATATGATACAGCAGTATTTGCACTTCAAGAATAAAACATGAAAAGCTGAACAAAATCAGTTGTAGAGGATTAATAAACCTGCTCGTGCTGGTCGTTGCGCAGCCATGAATTTGTTCACCATCATTCTAGTTGCCAAAGCCAAAGAGTGACTTGTGGTGTACTCACGTGACAGCACCAGAGGAACTTGGGGTCCTTGATTAGAGCCTGCTCTGTCAGCTTCTTGTGGAACAGCTCGTAGACTTCTGGCTCCAGACACTCTCGCAGCTGAAAACACATCATAATACAACCTGGAGATCAGTTGCTGAGAGGCAGCAAGAACCAGTCAGCATAGAAATGTAAACTTTAAGTGTCAAATGTCTGCATATTACCTCATTTGAATACATGCAAATAGCACAGGAGCACCAAGATGCTATTTGCTGTAGTCCAAGGTACATTACATACATTTGCTCCAATTAACACACTGTGTGGTGAGCGCCTGAGAGTGAAAGTAGTCATTATATCAACTTCGAGCACCGCCTATCTCACGAGGACACATTGAATTTCGTTGTACCATTTCCTGGTGTGACCAGGCACCGGATGTCTATTGTCTATGGCAGGGGTCAGCAACCTTTACTATCAAAGGAGCCATTTTAGACCAAAAAAATAAAAATAAATCTGTCTGGAGCCGCAAAACAATTGAGCATTGTGATGAAGGTAACACAGTTTATAGTCTAAGTATCTAGTATATAAGTCTAATGCAGTGAGGGCCAAAGAGACAATGCACTACAGAGTATTAGGGCCACATTGAGGGAAAAAACATCTGAGATTTACAGAATAAAGTCATAATATTACGAGAATAAAGTCGTAACTTTACAAGAATAAAGTGATAACTTTATGAGAACAAAAGTTGTAATATTACGAGAATAAAGTCATAACTTTACGAGAAAAAAATAGAATAACACGTAAAATGACTACTTTATAATATTACGACTTTACTCTCAAAATCTCATATTTATTTATTTCCCTCAATGTGGCCCTAATACTCCATCGTATCCTCATACCATAGACCTGCAACAATGAGAAATGAAAATGTAAACAAAAAACAGTTATTCATTTCCATTCTTAAAAAATCCACAGGGAGCCACTGGAGAGGGGCTAAAGAGTTGTTGTATGTTGCAGACCTCTGGTCTATGGCAAGTCATTTGAACATTTAATCAAACCACACTTCTATCTGTAAATACATTTTAGATATCCAGAAAAGCATTTCTCCTAGTCTAAAAGAATTCTATTGCAGATATCCAGAATGTTCATTCTAGATATCAATAACGCAGTTGTGGATATCTGGATGTGAAAGCCCGATACACATGAACGGCAAAAGTAACGTCACTAGTCCCTAGGAAGAATGACATTGTGGATATCTGAAATGTTCATTTTGACAAGGAAGAACCAAATTGTAGGTATCCGCAATATATATCCAGTCTAGCTATCAAATGTTAAAACGGCCTGTCATATATCCTCCATCATCCCTCTCTCGGCTCAGCTGCTGTCCTACCTGGATGTCCAGGGTGGAGAAGTAGCTGTTGAGGTGTTCGGGGTCGTTGATGTCCGGCTCCCAGCAGACCGGACACACCATGTCTCTGATGTGTTTGTCCCTCACGGCGATGGTGAAGTGCTGCTGGAAACAACCACAGCACACGGAGCACTGACACGACGTCAGAGACTGCATCTGAGAGAGGAGAGAGACGGCGAGAAAGCGGGAAATGACTTAAGACACGCTTCAATGCTGCTTCAACACTCACAGAAACACTCGCTGCGTCGGTACCTTGCTGTGGGGGAAGACAGAGAGGCAGATGGGACACTCTTTAGCCAGCACTCTCTTGATGAACTCCCTGTCGTGGGACTCTCGCACAGCCTGCACTACGTCCTCCAGGGCGTAGGGGGCGCTGTGCTCCAGAAGCAGCGACAGTGCCAGCTCGCAGCGACCCCAGCTGGGAAGGTCGTACACCGCGAGTAACCTCCGACATATGCGCTGAAAGAGAAGACAGGAATTATCTAGAAGAATGCAACCAGGTTGACTTCACATATCCTGACAGCTATCCCAGCCTTTCCCAACACTTTGTTTTTCTGGGGGACCCACTTTTTAAAAATCATCTTGACCCACTTCACAACAGGCCTTATATCTAGAAATGGTGAGAAGAGTGAATTTCTGCGTAAATGAACGTTCCTGATTATTTTTACTACAATTTGCATGTGTTATTGAAAACATATACACATGTTAAATATTTTATAAAAGAGACCAGATAAATGCATTTAGGCAGAGTTAACGGACTCTCATTTTTTTTCATCTCATCAGTAAAACAAACAGAATGTACACTGCCTTTCATATTAGATTCAATGTTATACAGTAAGTAGGCTACAATTATCAGAACAATACGAACATTCAGGCTCTCTCGTGTAACTCAAAGTTGTATTGCAGATGTAAGTGTGAAATAAAAGACTACGCAAAAAAAACAAATTACATAAATTGTACACAGATTCAGGGTTTATGTTAGCCGGCATATCCTGTGTTTTTGCCAGTATCTTGTCTAGTTGACCAGCAGATTTAATTATCAACGGTCAAAACGTCTGTTGGGAAATATGCCAAAAACATAATTAAATTCATTAACAGCACATTAAATAGTCTAATATTGTAAGATATGTTGCCAAGACAACTTAAATATTAACTTATGTTTCTCTTTGTATTATTATTATTTTTTTATTTTACTTTATTCTATTCTTTCTATCTTTTTTTTATTTCAATTTTGAATGCTGATGTTGTTTTCTCTAGTGTACTTATTGTGTTCGTCTATAAGCTCAACTACTTAAAAATTGGTTTATAAACTATTGTAATTGCGAACTGTAAATTGCACATACGAAAACAACCTTTTAAAAAAAGGGGAAAAAATAAAGTATAAAAAAATATATATATATATGTACTTGTGTTACACAAAAGTTTCTATGGCCCCGCTGTGCTTCTAGCATAAAAACGACCAAGATCTAAAAAGTGTATCCTAAAAATGTGGCTTAAAACTTGATAAAAAAGTCAATTTTATTCATGGCTTCTGGCAGCCAAATGAAACAGACCTTTACCTTGATTAAAATGATGGATTTCTCTGGTTTGACATTTGTTAGAAACATTTGGGAAAATGTAAGCACACAACTACACAAAATATACTGTATAACAGTTCTAGTCGTTTTTAGACATATTAATGCGGAAAAAAATGACATATTATACCTTTAATGTGGAGAGATATTTTGCATTACCACGAGGGCAGGATGAACAACTAGAGAGAGTTTATGAATTACCAGACGAGCAACAGAATCAAGATGGTTGAAAGTAGTGAGCTGTGACTGGACCCGGGCCACCCAGGTACTATATATGCCCGCCTTGTCTCACCTGCTTGTCAGGGTGATGGATGTCTACAGGAGGCTCGGGCTTGTCGCTCCAAATGTGCTTGTGGAAGGGCTCCAGAAGGGGTCGCTGCAGCAGGGCCAGGGCCCCCCTCACCTCACCGCTGCTCTGCCTCAGAGCCTCATGACAGCGAGCCTCATCGCTGAAGCCCAGCGCACACAGCTCCTTCACCTGGGAGGGTAGAGACCGGTGGAATATTATTGTGCATCTCTAAACATTCCAGAGACATACAGTCAAAGAAATAGAATAGTAGATTGGAAATACCCGTTCAGGGCCGGCTCTAGCCCTCGAGCAAAAATTAAGATTTTTTTATCTTCATAAATAACTGTATTTATTATAATTTAAATTAACAATTGGTCCCTAATATTGTTGGCTTAAAAGTGTTTAATCGGTTTCACTACAATTTACACTTTTATTAACAAATAAGTGCTGCCAGGCAGATGAAAAAGTGTGAGGGAGTTACAGGGCTGAAAAGTGTATTTCTTTCTTTCTTAATTTTTTTTAAGAAAAAATATAAAAAATATTTCTGAATTTTGTTAATACTACTCTGACAATCCACTGCACAAACATGTTTTGGACTGATAGATATCCCCCCTACATGACAATACCCAGAGGGCACTCAACTAAAAGGAAAACAAGTGTACAAAAATAAATAAATAAATAAATACACACAAATATACAAATAAAATAAAATAGTCATAGTTAAAATTAAAAAAATAAAATAAAATAATTTAAAATAATTTAAAATAATATATTGGGGTTTTTTTTAGAGGGTGACCAGTGCCCCTCCAGAAGGTGGAGCCTTAGGCGACCACTTATATGACCTACGCCGGAAGTGGAACGACTAAAGGAGCAGTGGAGTAGTTACATTACGAGGCACAGAGAACCAGAGTAAATGAGCACAATTGAACAACTTAATGCTTCATCCACACACTTGTCACAGTGCTACCACCTGATGAGTGACGACTCTGTTCGGCTCATTTTCTATAAGCAGTGTAGCACTACGGCATGGTGGAATTAGCTAGTTAGCTATGTTACGCATACATACATAGAGTACTTGTCACCTTGGCGAGTCTGTCTCTCAGAGCTTGCCTGGCAGCTCTCTCAGTGTCGCCCCCTGCTGTCAGCCAGGCCTGCTTGGCCTCCGCTCTGGACAACTGGACCACACCGTCAGTTTCTGCCTCTTTCCCAAGATCCCCAGCAAGAGCTTCACATGACCGCCTCTGTGTTGGGAGGGAGGAAAGTCAGTCAGTCAGTCAGTCAGTCACAGAAAACAGTGACAGTCAGAGGAAACATAAAGACGTTGAAGCATACTGACTGTGCGCTCTGTTGTGCCCCAAACAGACTGAAGGGGAGATGTTGCCACCGACATCCTGATCTGGTCTAACAGCAGAGGAAGCTCCGTCTTCAGCCACTTGCATGGCAGGATGCTGCTGTCCCCGGCTACCCTCATGCTGGTGTACACCTCCTCTGGACTCACTCCTTTCTTCTCTCCATCCTGACACAGACATAAAAAGGACAGATAGACTAGAATACAGACACACTACATGTGGTCTACATCCAGCAGCGACAGGTGACGAAGGTGACTTGCTCTAATCAGTTGAATCAGCTTCAGTCCCTCGTCCTTCATCAGCCTCTGCCTCCAGGAGTCCAGGTCCTCGGGGGCGGGCGCTTTGGGTTTGATTGGCAGGGCGGGGACCCGTCTGACAGGGGAGGGAGGGCGGAGCCTCACGGGCAGGGGGGCGGGCTCTGGACGAGCCAGGTCACACATCTCACACACTGTGGCAGGAGAGTAGTTCAGATAGGTACAGAACTGACACACCCACTGGGCAGAGAGACACAGAGACACAGAGACACAGAGAGAGAGTGAGAGACAGAGAGGCACTAAGTATCTGTAAATGTCTTTGTGGTAACTGCACGCCCTGAACTATAATCAGTCACATATAAAGTCACCAAAATTATACAAAACGAGGTGTGTGATTGACCAAATAATCAGACGCGTTGACTCAAATTTGTTGTAACGCCATTAATTTCTTTAACACAACTTGCAATTTTTAGGTTGTAGCGGCTCAGTTTTAAAGCTAGAGGGAAGATACTGGTATCAAATGAAACTACAAAACCTAAAGAATCCATTGGTACCATGTCCTACTAGCTTGTTGGGAAGGAGGATAAATAACGCTCCAAACTTAAATTATAGCGAGGAAAAACTGTCATAGTCATTTTCAAAGGGGTCCCTTGACCTCTGACCTCGATTGACCTTGATTAATTTGCGATTATTCACAATTAACTATGGACGATTATGCGATTAATCGCAATTAAATAGTGTTGAATCTCACTAAATTGTCCCTCCCCATGGTGGCGAAGATAACAAAACAGGTATTTATTCATCTCGTATGGTGCCTAACTTTAGTGGATCATAACATATTGGGTATGGAATTAATCTGCAGATGCTCCGACTCAAAATGAGACCAAACCTTTGTATGGATGTCAGTTTTTGAGCCACGACAAAGACCAAAATGTGGCCTGTCACAGACTAGGTAAGGCTTGTTTCTGTCTAGCCGATTTAACAGAAACACCTTCTGCTACTGAACCAGTTGTTGATCACTGCGACCCCTACCGGCCGGTTAAGAGGAGCGAGGAGTCAGCAGTCCATGACGTTATAAAACAGTCAATAAAATATGTTTTCAAAGAATGTGAATTGCCGCAACCACGAGAGGTCCTTGAACATACAGTCGTAAATGAGTACAAAAAATATGAGGCTGATGGGTCCAGTTGTGTGAGAGATTAGCTGCGGACAGACAGACACACTCAGAGTTCAGGGTGGTTGGCAGCCCATACTTTCCAAGTGCTCTAGTGCTATTAATGTTGTGACATAATCTTTAAGTGATAGTTAATCTAAAATAGGCAAAAAAGGGGGAAAAACTGATGGAGGTCTGCAGATCTTTGTCCTTCAAGGACCCCTTGAGGGAGCTGCTCAGCAGAAAGCTTTAGTCAGGGGGTCGATGTGTTTATCCTGCAGCAGACATGAACACAGATCAGGTGAAGTGAGGATTCCTTTTCTGAGATGTTGCTGCAGAGAATAGAATCGCTGTGTGTCTCGCTCTAACTAACTCTGAAGGCTGTGTGTGTAAGAAATTGATTTAAAAGGACTTGTTCTCGGAAAGGAAGCTTTTCTGATTACCATGATATTGTGTTTCAGTTTCCTTTGAATGATCTGTCTGACACACGGTGAAGAGATAGTTCAGATCTGCTGTGATGTTAAAGCCCCTGAAAAAAACACTGGAATATTTAATTTTATTAAATATTCATGAGTAAATAAGCAAGAAGCAACCCTTACAGTAAAAAGAAGGCTTCAGTATTATTACCTCCACCAAGGCCGAAGGCCTAGGAAGGAGGTTACAGTATGTTTTCACCGGCATTGGTTTGTTGGTTTGTTTGGAGGATTACTCCAAAAGTCTGCGATGGATTTGAATGAAATCTTTTAGAGGGCTGGGGCGTGGTACAATGAACAATCCAATAGATTTTGGTGGCGATCCGGATCATGATCCGGCTACAGGTTTTTTTTAATAACTCTGCTCAGACTGCGCATTAACACCACAGGCTTTAAGACATGCGCAGTGTAACTGATGATGCGTTCATGACGCGTCACCCAGCCTCTTTCCTTCTGCCTGCAAAGAGAACAACTGTAGATTCAGCGTTTTTTCACATTAAACTCGGTGAAATTACAGTTGAGTTTGACCAAAGCACACTTGGTGATTGTTGGAAAGAGTAACGACGACGGTTTAGGTGAGTTTTATTTTGTTTCCGTCCAGTTTGAATGAAGTGTTTTACAATGCTCCGCTACGTACAGATGATCTCAACATAAACAAAAATACACGAGGATGATGGCGCAAGCTGAACAGACAGGGTGGGGGCAATCGTACTCGGGCAGTTTGGCGGAGGTCTGCGCTCTCTGAGTGCCATTCTAGTTTACTAAAAGTTTAAAATTAGGCAACATCAGGAGGGTGAGAAAGATTGTGTGAAAAATAAAATATATTTCTGGTCTGTTAGCTTGTGTTGTGCCTATTCTTTCAGCTCAGTTAAAGCTGCAGTGCGTAGAAATGGAGCAAATATGATTAAAAAAAGGTATTTTTATAATAACTCCTAATGGCATCTGTAAGATTTCACAGACTGGAGGAAAACAACCAATCAGAGCCGAGCTGGAGTCTCAGTATCTAGAGTTATATATTAAGGTCGTATTGTTGCCTCGGCGTTATTGATGGAGGTCGTGTGGCTTATTCAAATTAATGAACGCATGCTATCGTGTCCTGACGATCGTCTCTGGCGTACACTGTTTCAGGCGTCACTTCCTTCTCCGAGCTCAGGACCGGAAAGGGTCCGACGGAGGAGGTGGGCCCGAGCCTGGAGCCCTGCAGCTAGACCTTCCTCCAATTTTTACCCGATGATGGCACCAGAGGAGAAGTCAAAGGATCACCACAGTTATTAAAATTCATTTAGAGGGGAACATGAATGTGTGTACTAAATTACAGGGCAATCTGTCCAATAATTGATGAGACAGTCTGAACCATAAATGTAAACCTCATGGTAGCGCTACAGAAAAATCCATACTGCTGGCATGGCTAAAACTAAGCTTGATAAGCATCACACACAAACAAACACACACACACACAAACAGTTAACTGACTTGGCTGTCAGGGTCACCGGGCATGCCCAATACTGGTGCTGGTGGTCTTGGGGGGGTGATGGGAGGGTGTGACGGGGTCACCGGAGGTCGTGTGGCCAAACGAGGTCTTTCACACACTTCACACAGAATACTGCTGGCTGCATTCACCATGGTACAGCTCTTACACTGCCACTCTGAGGAGAACACACACACACACACACACAAATGTCAGTTCATTGGATTCACATTACTGTCAGTAACAATCATGTCCTCAACTTTGTGTAAATGTACCATTCCAAAAGTATCACAGCTGTGATGGCCGTTTCTTGCTTTCCTAAGTAGTAATTAAGCTTTGGCCATTGTCAGGTGACAGTGAAAGGGTTATCGCAATTATTATGCAGTGTAGTACCACCAAAATCACTTCACACATCAATGGTCTCTTCCTGATTATACTTATTAAACTAATTGAGACATTTTTAAGGCACTACACACTACACTTAAAGGGACTGTTTGTAACTTTTTAAGCGTATAAATGTACCGGGTCGGGACACATGCACGCTTGCATATCCGCGCTAGCATATGCTCGTTAGCGTGTGGCCGGAGTCTCGTCTCCTCTTCCTGCTCGCCTTCACTCAGACTGCAGTGTGGAGTGAGCGCGCGTTCTCGCTCTACTCGTTCCACCTCTAGACGTGAACGTGCGCTCACTCCACACTGCAGAAGAGTTAGTTTAGCTCTGAGAATATCTAGTGAATGTACAGTGGACGTTTCTGCAGAAATAACTGCTGCAGCTCCTCCAGACCAACAGAGGTTTCCCGTGTCTTGTGAAGTGACGCCGCTCTGCAGAGAGTAATGTTATCAGCGGCACCCGGTTGGATTTGATAGCATTTCTCTTCCTGCTCAGTCCCGGCACCAACCCGCTTTTCTCCCTCCGGAGAGGGAGACAGCGAAGGCTGAGCAGGAAAAGCCAGCATTGATTCATGGAGAGACCTTGGTCTGGTCAGCTAACATTACTGCCAAGCAGCTGAAATTTAGAGTGATATTGTGGTTTTAGCTGACGTGAGTCTCCTCACTGTTTTGAGCGATGCTCGTTCAGGCATATTTAGAGCGAGCAAACGCCAGCCCAACACTGACTTTAGTTGACTTCACGGCCACAGATGTCGCTGTTAACAAGCAATTCTGAAAGTTACAAACAGTCCCTTTAAGGGAAGTTATTGAATATTTTTCCCATTAAAAATTCACTAAAATTATGCAAAAGCATATTTTTACAAAATAAGTGTTGTAGTACAACTATGAGGAGATCATTGATGTGTGAAGTAATTTTTGGTGGTACTACACTGTATAACCATGAAGTTATTGGATATTTTTCTCTTTTTGGTGTTGCACTTTGTAGACGGTCCCTGACAGACCAATGTTATGTGTCCAGCTCGGAGGACGGCTCGTTGTGATTAAAATGAGGTTGTAGCTCGTTGTCTTCCTTACTACAGTTAGAAAGAGCCGTTGTTTGTGTTTTAACAACGTTTCGGTTATGAGTTATTGATCCAGGAAGTTTGAATCTGTCATTATCTTTCCAACTTTACCGAAGTACATCATCTAGGGGGGCTCCATACATCAGCAATGCGAATGATTGGAAGAAGTGCACTATGAAGTAACTCATTCCCTCGAGTTACTAATTCGAGGGCACGAGTTACTAACTCGAGGAAACGAGTTACTATCTCGAGGGAACGAGCTACTAACTTGAGGGAACGACTTAATACAAATGTTCTCCTGGGGGTCTAGGGGGCTCTGTACAAGTCAACAAGCCTAAAAACTTTCTGGATTGTGAAAGCAGGAGTAGTAAATGAAGGGTAGATGCCAAAGATTTATTTGCTTTTATCTCAGTTTCTATGTGACGGAAGAAAACTAGGCAGTAGTAGAATAAAGGAGGTGGGATTGGATACTGGAGCTGTGGGATGCACCAAGAGACAACACAGACCAGTGACGGTGGCAGGCGGAGAATCATCTGCTTTGGAGCTGATCAGTTCCAAGCGAGGACGCTCGCACTCCTCACACAGCACGTCCTGGACCGAGTTGACCTTAGTGCACTGGAGGCAACGCCAGGAAGAACTGAAACAGGGGAAGAGGGACTTTTATACTGTTGTACCAATTTTTATAGACTGAATATACATCCACACATATTGATTTTGTTCACACACTTATCATAGTCGTACTAGGTCTAACACTTTGACTTCCACTATGGCTACATCCACACTAATACGTTTTCGTTTTAAAACAGCTAACTTTTGTTTTGTTTATGCCCTTAAACGTTCATCTGGACGGAAATTGTTTTTGTTTTAAAGCCGTATTAATGTGGATGCAGCCTACTGTACGTCTAAACTGTCACTAGACTTTGCTCGATCATATTCCTGACTGTTTCCATTCACATTTTTTTCTGCGCATTTTGAAGTATCCCATTAGAGAAGCTGTGCGGAAACAGCAAAATTTGATAAATCTTCCTCAACTGAGCAAAAAAGTTTTACGCTCGCTTGAGGTGGTTTTTGCCTTTGTCGACAAAGAGGTGATGAGCTAAACGGATTTATGGAAATGCCTTTGCTGAAACAATTCTGACGTAGCGGACATTTAACTCCCATAATGCATGAATGCTTGTCTTCGTCCCCAGACAGCATAAAACCATAGACTGTATATAAGAAATGGACGAAGTTACTGTGACCTCACCCATTGGTTTGTGGACTGCCGTTTTGAATCCTCGAGTTCAGCATTTTGGCTGTCGCCATCTTGTTTTTTTTGCAGCTAGAAGAGACACGAGCCTCTGAGCACAATTGAATGCTGAATAAGATATTTTCAGGCACCCAAAAAGGTTATAATTAACTGTCATGAACTGAAAACACCTTGAAAGGATTCAAATTCTAAGATACAAAACACGAACAACACCGTGGTTGCGACCTGTCAATCACAAAGTAGCCCCGCCCTAAAGCATCCCCTGCTTTATGGTCTATTTGACTCTAAATGGGACCATAATTTACTAAATGAACATCATGCTGTACTGAAGAAGACTTGAAACTAGCGATTGAGACCATAAACTCATGTTTACAATGTTTACTGAGGTAATAAATCAAGTGAGAAGTAGGCGCATTTTCACATAGACTTCTATACAATCAGACTTCTTTTAGCAACCAGAGGATTCGCCCCCTGCTGGCTGTTAGAAAGAATGCAAGTTTAAGGCACTTCAGCATTGGCTTCACTCTTCAGACCCGGAGGTTGCCGACTTCGTGAGACATAGTCAATACTAGCTGACATGAAAGAACAATTAAAACTTGCCCTATTGTACAGGGGTTCTGGTTCACAACCTCTTCTTCTTCTTCTACTCAGTTTACTGGCGGATTACAGCCATGTGTAGCCTATAGTGCCATCTTCTGACCAAATTACACTGTAGCCGAGTTTATTCCAAACTCAAGTTGATGGAAACACGCCTAATTAGCATTTCTTTTTTCGCAACATTTCAAAAGTTGGCTTAAAATTCGCTCGACAATTGAATGGAAACAGCTTTCGTCTGTAACCTACAGAATTCGATTGGTTGAGCTCTTGTTTAGGGCGATAAAAACCCTGAAGAGAAGCAGGTTATTCCCATTTTCTGTTGCCTTACCTGTGACTGTTCCTGTTTTGGAATGATGAAAATGATGATGACGATGACGACGATGATGAGACAGCTGTTCGACGGTGGTTGGACCTCTCAGGGTAGGAATGGTACAGTCTGTCACATTCGGAGCAGAGCCCCTGGAGGCAGGTGAGGCAGTGGGCAGAGATGCGGAATATTCCACAGATAGTGCAGTTCTCTGAAACACAGATAACAATTTACTGTGACAAACACTGTCCCATTACTTTCTAATAGAATCTGTGCCAATTCACAGATTATCACAAAATCAAGATATATAATATCTATATATCTATAGTACAAAGTGCACAAATACAAAGTACCATTTCTGTGTCCCAAAACAGTATGTCTACAGTATGTCTCAGTGTATCAGTAACTAAAAAAGTGCATTTGCTTGAGTAACCATAATCCTGCTATTTGCTAGAGTGTAAACAAGAGTAGAGTAAAATGAGTTTGTCAACTATTAAATTAATCAACAACTAATTTGATAATCGATTAATCGGTTTGAGTAATTATTGAATTTTCGGATTCTGGTTTCTTTCCTCCTCTGTGACAGTAAACTGAATATCTTTGAGTTGTGGACAAAACAAAACATTTGAGGACGTCATCTCGGGCTTTGGGAAACAATGATCGACATTTTTCACCATTTTCTGACATTTCCCAGCTGGCATTGGACGAGAGGCGGGGTTCACCATGTCAATCACAGGGCTGACACATAGAGACAGACAACCATTCACACTGACGTTGGTAACCTAGAGTTACCAATTAACCTAACCTGCATGTCCTGGAGAAACTGGAACAAAACCCAAACACCATGTCAAAACATCCATGGCATGCATAATGGTTTTGAGTTCACTGGGGTATTATGTGTCTTGATGCATCAGTACACCACTGTCTTATGTCCACTGGACACACGATGGACAGAGGAAGTGGTCAGGGTACACTAGCAGGTGTGTCAATTTGGAGAGTAAATGCGATATAACTGCTGCTTTTCTGGAGTGTTGTCATGCGTCGATGCTGGGAAATGGGACAGTTGTATGTCCTGACGAGTCAATGTGCACCAAACACCGCTGATAGTACCGCCACAATGTACAACACACCCTACACAATACAGCATTCACATAAACTAATCCAATGACACGAGTAAGACACGTCAACCAAGTTATTCTGACAAAGCCGTGATGTTTCTGTGTGTTAAACCAAAACCACTTTTATTGTTTAGCAAGGGGACATACATATATGTCGTGGACATGGACTTATATATACTAACCCAACAAATCAATACACTAACCAAGTAGTCAGCGCAGTAAAATAGTGCTTTCTGTCCTCACCTGGGTGTTTGTTCGAGGAGGTGGAAAAGACCTGAATGGACCTGAGACTTTGGTGGTTGGTGGACAGGGACTGGCCACGACTACCCTCCCTGGAGGAGCGATGGTGGAGAGGGAACGCCAGAGACTTGGTCTGACCGTCTGAATGGCATGAAGAGGAGAAGTGGCAGACCACAGCGTCGGTGTTGAGACCCACATCCTGAGAGGAGAGAACCGAGGGTAAATCTGACTTGAAGAATTGCCACTATACAGGTCATCACAGATTTAAAATATCCCAATTGTATCCCTTCGCCAACAAGTTAAGTTGCAGTGTACATTCATGTCTCTCCAAAATGTCACCACTTCATCATTTTATCCTGTTAAGACATGTGTGTGACAACTTGTCATAAATAGCTTAGGAATTCTTGAGTTATGGCCAAAAATGTGGTCACAGTGACCTTTGACCTTTGACCACCAAAATCTAATCAGTTCATCTTTGAGTCCAAGTGGATGTTTGCGCCAGATGTAATGAAACTCCCTCCAGGCGTTGTTGAGATATCGTTTTCAAAAGAATGGGGCGGATGTAAGGTCACAGTCTCCGGATTATACTATTGAACTATTTATTGATGGATTAATATTTCATTTGTAAATTCTTTTTATAATTCTTCTTTTTATTGTCCATTAAAATGTCAAATAATGAATGACTTTGTAATTTAGTCCATTTATTCATAGATTAGTGAATGAATTAGTAAATAAATGTATTAATGCCTATTTGTTTTCATAGAATTAGTTAAGGATCAATTAAATGCTTTATTAATATTTCTGTGACTCTTGTGGTCCTCCATACATACATTCATTCAAAATCCTTTAAAAAGAAATGACTGTTAAAATAATCGCATTTAAAAAAAAAAAAATGTTCTAAGAAAACGTGGAAACCCTAAAAACTCTTTATTGCATATGCGGCCTGTTGTCAATTTTCATTAGAATCAGAATGGTATTCCATTTCCTCAAAACATCCCTGGGATGAACCGGGGTGTGTTCTTTAATTAAAAATGTAACGCGTAGCATGGAAGAGATGACAGGTATGATGGCAGTATGATGGACTTTACCTTGTGTCTCAGTGTAGGAATGATTCTCTCATAGAACTCCGGGTGGGGATGAGCCTCCTGGGATCAAACCAAATAAATTCAATAAATACATTTTTATTTCAAGTCTAGCAAAAGGTGCAATGCACTACGGATACACACATATACGGATGATAGAGCTGGAACGAATAAAGCAGCTTATGAGTACATAATCACCTGATAAATAATTTACAAAATATAAAGTTCTCTACAGCAACAGTTTGACACAGTAAGAACGGTCCTGGAGCAAACACAACCAGTTATTCAGAGTGCTCGTGCCACTGCTGCCAACAGAAGATGCAGAGGAATCATTGTTCCCGAGAAAATCAGTGAAGTGTGAGTAGCTAATAGGCATGCAGAAATTGCAAAAACGCACCTTAATAAGCATTTCTAGCTCCATCCTCAGACTCATCACTTCTAGTGTTACTGCAGCAACTCGGCCCACATCAGGATCCGTGACATCATCAGGGAAGCTGAGCCCGTCTGGCTGCTGATTGGAGTAACCATAGAGACAGAGCACTGCCCGTCCTCCCTGGGAGCGGAGAGAGCAAACAAGATATAATGTGAACTCAACTCTTTTTGTTTACTTTCCCAAAAAGTTGAGTGTGAAGTTAGAGGATCTTCATGTAGAAGTTCTGTCAGTCAGCACGGGAAATCATTCCTTTAGATCGAGAGTAAAAAAGAGATGGAGAGGATAGAGAGGAAATTGTAGCCGTTTTGGGCCAGGATGAAGATCAGGACAGGATCAGAATAAGAAGGGGACAGGTTCAGGACAGACTTGGAACAGGTTTCAGCGCAGTTTTGAGAGAGGATTGGGACAGGTCTGGGACAAGATCAGGACACGTTCAGGTCAGGTTCAGGTAAAGCTGGGCTATAAACAATCTCGAAAATTTTGAGGATAAAATCTTCCATGATAACGATGATACATTTATGAGATTTATTTTTAGATAGAGTTATTTTTGAATCCGTTTTCTTTGACTTTACAAAAACACTAGTAGCCGTGGCTTGACTCGGTTTGACTCGGTTTGGCAGGTATTTTCATCTCCATTACAACAGGCCTACCTGCTTAAGGGTGTGTGTGCGTGTAACCACGGCTGCGACTAGTGGTCAAAGGAGCGGCTACAAATCAGTGGATAAAAAGCTTTTATTATAAAGCAGCAATGTCGGTGTTGGGATATCATCGGCAACAACTTAACACAACTCGACACCGTAAAATAAAGCAAATATCTGAAAATATTACAGGGTTGTTTTGAGCATCACAATCGACGCAAAACAACTTGTTTCACCACCAGAATTTAATCATTTCAAGTTAGCATAGGCCAGCGGAAGTCTTCAAAAGTAACACGCAGTAGGTCAACCAGGATTGTCCCTCAATGACCCGACCCGTTCTGATAATAAATAATTGAATATTATAAACCATAATTAACCTTCCGCTTTCTTTAGGGTTCTGTCCTATAAGGAGAATACTCTTTAAACTGTAAATTGACCGATCCTAAGTCCAGCTCCCCTTAGTTACTGTTGCTAGGTCGGACAAACTTGACAAAAAGAAACATGCCGATGCTGAATGTGTGTATTAAAGTGGCTCCTCCTCCAGCCTTGCTGCTCCACCGGTCCCAGCTGGGAGCCAACACCGACAACACGCTGCTGGAGGCCCAGGCCGTATCGCTGGGCCCCCACCAGGACTGTCAGACCCTGCTGTTGAAATATTTTCACTTTGATTCTGTGTGTTCTCTTCGGTCCAGATGTCAAGCAAACATCAGTCGGTCCTCTCCCACTCACGTTAACCTGTCGTTAAACTGTGTCCATCTCAACAAATGCCCACGCAGGCAGCCTGTGTTTTGATTCTCTTGGAAAGGTCCGAGACCGCCTCTCTCACAAGCGGTCTCTGACCGGTTGTTTTGGTCCGCACCAGAGTACTGTTGGCTTGTGAGAGCGCCTTAAGTATAACAGGAAAGGGGAAAGTTGACCGAGATTCTGCCAGGTTCAGAGGTTGCCCAAACACTTAGGAACGGCATTATTGATATTATTCTTATTACATATATATATCGTGATAAATATCGACATTGACCAATACAAAAAAACTTATTGTGATAACATTTTTGGACATATCGTCCAGCCCTAGGTTCAGGGCAGGACCAGGACAGGTCCAAGATAACATTCAGGGCTGCACACCATCTTAACAATGACTGCTCTGTGCCAAATGGAGGAGTCAGTGAGAATAATCTCTCACATTTCTGCCAACCATTATTGACTACAGTCAGTCAATATTTTAGACTTATGAATACAGGCATTAGGAGACTGACTAAACATGCCTTCAGTGGGTCATGAAGGCCCGTACGTAAAGCTCTACTCAGTCGTCTGTTTTGTATTACTTCCTTTTAAATTCTTTCGATACCTAGTAGATTTGTATTGAGCACTAGTAATACTCTACTATGCTCTATAATGTGTTTTTTGTTACCTGAATAGCATCAACGGTGGCCCTGAACACCGGGTTGTTGTGTTTCACGGTCCTCCAGTACTTTGGCCTGTTGGGATTAGTCAAATTGCAGCCGTACTTTTCGAGGATGTTCAGTGCTGTAGACAAGCGCTGGAGAGATGCGAGGGTCTGAAGAAGAAACACAGAGAACAGGACATTTGGCTTAAATAGTTATAATAGTTAAATAATTTAGTTTCAAGGTTAAAGTTCAATCTGAAATAGAGACATGTAATTCATCTCAAATCCACCTACACCTACAGTTGTTTTGGCTCTGTAGAGCCGTTTACTCAACTGAGTTGGGATTTTGTATTGGTCTGAATAGAGAACAGATGTAACACAACAAATTTAAAATGAAAACGTTCCTATTTTCTTCTGTCTATTCTTCCTCCATCTACTCAACTAATTATTGGAAAGAAAGCAAATAAACACATTTCCCAGAATGTCAAACTATTCCTTTAACTGTGGTAATACTAGGGCTGTCAATCGATGAAAATATGGAATCGCGATTAATCACATGGTTGTCCATAGTTAATCGCGATTAATTGCACATTTTTTATCTGTCCAAAATGTACCTTAAAGGGAGATTTGTCAAGTATTTAATACTCTTATCAACATTAACGACACAAAGCAATGACAGATATTGTCCAGAAACCCTCACAGGTACTGCATTTAGCATAAATATATTCTCAAATCATAACATGGCAAACTGCAGCCCAACAGGCAACAACAGCTGTCAGTGTGTCAGTGTGCTGACTTGACTATGACTTGCTCCAAACTGCATGTGATTATCATAAAGTGGGCTGTAAAGGGGAGACTCGTGGGTACCCATAGAACCCATTTTCATTCACATATCTGGAGGTCAAAGGTCAAGGGACCCCTTTGAAAATGGTCATAACAGTTTTTCCTCGTCAAAATTTAGCGTAAGTTTGGAGCACTATTTGACCTCCTTGACTACCTTCAAAATGAGCCCGCTACAACCTAAAAATCGCAAGCTGCATTGATGCGTTATTATGGCGTTAACTTTGACAGCCCTTGATAATACATTTAAATGATGTTAACTACAGTATACCTGTTTCTTATTTTTATAAAACATCACGAGGGTCATCTTTTATCAGGACCAGTTCATCTTAAAACCATGAAAAAAAACAACCTATTGACAAGTCTCTATAATACCAAACCAGCAGTTATGTTGTTCTGTCCTGGTGTCGGCCCAGGACGTGGAACGAAACTACTTTTCTTTGCCCTTATTCTTACTTGCAATTTTTAGGTTGAAGCGGGCTCATTTTTAAAAGGTAGTCCAGGAGGTTAAATAACTCTCCAAACTTGCGCTAAATATGCCTCATATGAAACCAGAAAACCTAATGAATCCATCGGTACCAACCATGTCATACTAGCTTGTAAGAAAGCAAATAACGCTCCAAACTTGCGCTAAATTTTGGCGAGGAAAAACTGTCATTGCCATTTTCAAAGGGGTCCCTTGACCTCTGACCTCTAATTATGTGAATGGAAATGGGTTCTCTGGGTACCCACGAGTCTCCCCTTTACAGACATGCCCACTTTATGATAATCACATGCAATTTAGGGCAAGTCATAGTCAAG
>CAKAOI010051696.1:0-10649 GCA_916701655.1 Sebastiscus albofasciatus
AGGAGTGACAGTGATGACAAGTAAACCAATTAACTGTGTTGGCTGTGGTTTGTGTCCTCCTCCTCCTCCTCCTCTTTCTTCTCCTCCTACTCCTCATCCTCCAGCTTCGTCTGTCAAATCCCCCAAAAACCTCACAGCTGACCTGAAGCCTGCTGGGAGCTTTCTTCCATTTAAACCACTGGACCGGAGAGACTGATAAATAATCACTATGTTCTTACAGCAGTGGTGGACAGACAGGAGGGCACTTATAGCCTCTCTATCCACGACTCTACTCCCTTTAGGTGGCCTCGACCATGCAGGTCAGGGGTCAGCAACCTTTACTATCAAAAAAAGAATTCTGTCTGGAGCCACAAAACATGTGATCATTGTGATGAAGGTAACACAGTTTATAGTCTAAGTATATCGTATATTAGTCTAATGCAGTGAGGGACAAAGAGACAATGTACTACGGAGTATTAGGACACACTGAGGGAAAACACATCTGAGATTTACACAATAAAGTCAGAATATTACGAGAATAAAGTCAGAATATTACAAGAATAAAGTCATAATATTACGAGAAAAAAGTCGTAATATTACGAGCTTAAAGTCATTACTTTATGAGAAAAAAAGAAAATAACACGTAAAAGTACTACTTTATAATATTCTGACTTTATTCTCGTAATATGACTTAATACTTTTACCTCAATATGGCCCTAATACTCGTACCATAGACCTACAACTATGATAAATAAAAAATGTAAACAAAAAACAATTATTCATTTCCACTAATTTCTTTTATAAATCCACAGGGAGCCGCTGGAGAGGAGCTGAAGAGACGCAGGCTGCTGACCACTGGTCTAGGTGAAATTCAGATTTGGTGGCCCCTAACCGTAGCCCCATAAACTACAATCACACATCAGACATCACAATGGTTTTATAAGACACAAATTAAGATTTTTATCTTCATGAATAATTATATAGAATATAAATAAACAGCTGGTCCTTGATTTTGTTGGCTTAAAAGTGTTTAGTCAGTTTACACTTTTATAACCAGATAATTGCAGCCAGGCAGATGACAAAGTGTGACAAAGAGAGTTACAGGGGTGAAAATGTATTTCTTTTCTTTCTTTCTTTCATTCTTTCTTTTCTTTCTTTGTTCATTTGTTACCTCAATGCAGAAAATGAGGAAGGATGATTATTATTATTAATAATAATAATAATAACAATATTTATTCATTATTATTAATATTTAATTAATATTTTTATATTTATTTATTTTTTATTTATTTTAATTTTATTTTTATTGAATTTTTTTAGAGAGCAACCAATGCCCCCCAGAAGGTTGCGCCCCAGACGACCGCTTATAACGGCCTATGATGCGTTAAGCCGGTCCTGCCTCCAGTAGGAAAACGCACAAAACAGCTCATTCAGAAGAGTTTACTTTGGTTTTGAGCCAATTTACAGTCTTTCTGATAACCAGTTTATCCTCCACTGTAATCAAAATAAAAGAAAGCAAAAATAAATGCTACTGATGCACCACACAGGTAAAAGAGTCCATTGTTCATGCATTCTGTGTTTCTTATGATTTATTTCTCCACAAACAAGCAAACGAAAGAAGGAAGAAATCATTACTATCGCTGCCTCTCTGGTAAAAAACCATAGGCCCACCCAGGTGCATGCTGGTCCTGCAGCATACCTGCCTTCCTACATATATTATAACCACAGATGTCCCCAACTCACAAACTAAACAAAATACTAATAACGCAAAGACTAACAAGAACATACTGTATATTCAATTAAACAAACAACTAGCAAAAGACAGTAAGAATAATCAATACTTATTATTAGTAAAACAAAAACTAAATACTGACAACAAATAAATAGCTCCTACATTTACCAATAAAGCTGTGTACTGCAGGTATTCATATTATGTCATATATATACTGTCATGTTGTCTGTTCACTTCCTCACCCGCACTCCTGCACACCTGTTAGCAGACCTGTTAGCCGACCTCAACAGGTGCAGGATGCTGCAGGATGCTGCTGTCTATCAGCACTCGTGTTGTATTTCAGGAAGTTAATCTGTAAATCAGATTGGGAGCATCCCCACAGACATCTATCTGACTTTAAATCACGTCTTCAAGTGAAAAGCCACCAGACCATCTGGACCATCTGGCCCAACGACTGGTGATAAGAGGATCAAGCTTTCAGTCTGTGTGTCACTGAGGTTTCTGCTAATCTTGCTCTGACTTCCACCGTGCTGTTTGTTTCAGCAGGTCAGTGTGCAGACCGAGGAGACCGAGGAGGAGACGGAGGACAGGAAGCTCTGCTGCAGACCGAGGAGGAGACGGAGGACAGGAAGCTCTGCTGCAGGCCGGTTGGTGACGGAGGACAGGAAGCTCTGCTGCAGACCGAGGAGGAGACGGAGGACAGGAAGCTCTGCTGCAGACCGAGGAGGAGACGGAGGACAGGAAGCTCTGCTGCTGGCCGGTTGGTGACGGAGGACAGGAAGCTCTGTTGCAGGCCGGTTGGTGACAGAGGACAGGAAGCTCTGCTGCAGGCCGGTTGGTGACGGAGGACAGGAAGCTCTGCTGCAGGCCGGTTGGTGACGGAGGACAGGAAGCTCTACTGCAGGCCGGTTGGTGACGGAGGACAGGAAGCTCTGTTGCAGGCCGGTTGGTGACGGAGGACAGGAAGCTCTACTGCAGGCCGGTTGGTGACGGAGGACAGGAAGCTCTGCTGCAGGCCGGTTGGTGACGGAGGACAGGAAGCTCTGCTGCAGGCCGGTTGGTGACGGAGGACAGGAAGCTCTGCTGCAGGCCGGTTGGTGACGGAGGACAGGAAGCTCTACTGCAGGCTGGTTGGGAAGTTTCTGGAAAGATGGCAGCGATGTACCGATCAACCTCTCTGGAAAACAAGGAGTTAATGGCTCTGTATGAAGAGGAGGGAGACCACTACTCTGTTATAGATGAGGACTGCACCAGTGAGGTGAGGCTTTAAAGATGCACCGTTCCTCAGCTTATTAAAGATAATAAACTACATTTAAAACCACCTGCACAAAAAGATCTACAGGACTCTTACAAGATGTGTACACGTTCCAACTTAATGCAGCTGATCACTTTGAGAGTAATTATTAATCCAAGCAAGTGAAATCCCCTAGTTGAGCTCCTTCTGCCGTCTTAAACCAAGATCTTTGAAATGCAACAACAGTTGTTGCATGAAATAGATGCAATGCATTCACATACTAACCACATTATGACTTTTTGTTTAACTGCAGGTTGAGATTGTTTTTAAAGGTAGACGTTAGTGTGAGCTATTGATGATTAAACACCTCTTCCACACTGAGTTAATCCTTTTAAAACGCCTCATTTGAGAAAAAACAAGTTAGACTACAGTAAGACTTGTCTGATAGTCACTATGAAATGTTTACAGTCAGAATCAGAAGTCGGTTTATTGCAAAAATGGTTTTCACTATAGAGCTGCAACTAATGATTATCGTCATTGTTAATTAATCTGTTGATTATTGTTTTGATTAATCGATTAGTTGTTTGGTCTTTAAAATGTCGATCAGTGTTTCCCTAAAGACCAAGATGACGTCCTCAAATGTCTTGTTTTGTCCACAACTCAACGATATAATCAGTTTACTGTCACAGAGGAGGAAAGAAACCAGAAAATATTCACATCTAAGAAGCTGCAATCAGAGAATTTAGACTTACTCAAACCGATTAATCGATTATCAAAATAGTTGGCGATCAAACTAATCGATTAATCGTTGCGGCTCTAATTAAAAACACTTTATATTTTACATAATATGTACATTCACATTGCAATAAAGATGGAAATCCCCTAGTTGAGCTCCTTCTGTTAACATCACGTCCTCACCCCGGGTCTTTAGCTTTGAAATGCAACCACAGTTGTTGCATGAAATAGATGCAGCGCAACATAATAACCACATAATAACCACATAATAACCACATTATGACTTTTATAAAAGGTCTCCCATACTTACTCAGTCCTTTACAGCACTTCATTTGAGAAAAAAGTTAGAATACAGTAAGACTTATGCACTTATTGGTGCATAAACATAGTAAGATATATTAAAGTAAAAAATTTGATTAAAATTTGAAAAATAAAAGCATTGCAAAAATCAAGAAACATAAGAAAAAAACAATACAAATATGAAAAGAAATACTCAAAGAGAATATGTACAATATGTCCAAGCTGTGTTTAGAAGTGGCAGTTTTGTGCAGAAATGTATCCAAGACATGTACCACAGTAAAACTATTTGAGATAATTACACTAATAATAAAACAACAAAGAGTTATACATTACATTATAGTTTATTATGTTGATGACACGTTTACAACTTCCCACCTTCCAGGAGTATGACCTGGGTTCAGAGGGCAGCGAGGAGGGAAAAGGCGGCAGAAGCGTCCGCAGGTCTCTGTCTCTGGAGATCTACGGCCTGCAGAGGGAACAGCACGTCCACTTCTCCAACCAGGAGTACTACCTGAGGCTGGAGGAGCTGAAGAGCACTCACCTGAGGAACATGGCCGAGCTGGAGAGGATGTACATCAGCCAGGCGGGAGAGAGAGAGAGGCACAGGGAGGAGGAAGATGAGGGAGGTCTGGGAGGAAGACTGAACAGAGAGGACCGGCTGTCCATCAGGTTGGATACATCAATCCATTTAATTAGTTACATCTCTTCTAATAAACACCATCACTAACCTGACTCAAGGTCACAGACCTCGCTGTGACCTCACCTGAATCTAATGAGTCTACAGTTAAATAGACTTCCATGGCTTCCCACAGCGCCCCTCAGTGGTTAAAACCTAGACATCAATAGTTACACTCATATAGACCCCCTGGTTTATCAGCAACCTGCGTCTCTTCAGCTCCTCTCCAGCAGCTCCCTGTGGATTTATGAACATGGAAATTAATAACTGTTTTTTTGTTTACATTTTTATTTATCATTGTTGTAGGTCTATGGTACGACGGTACGACGGAGTATTAGGAACACACTGAGGAAAAACAAAAATCTGAGATTTAGAGAATAAAGTTATAGGTTTAAGAGTTATGACTTTATTCTCATAATATTAAGACTTTTTTTTCGTAATATTACAACTTTTTCCTTGTAAAGTTCTGACTTTATTTTCGTAATATTATGACTTTTTTTTGTAATACTCTGGCTTTATTCTGTAAATCTCAGATGTTTTTTCCCTCAATGTGGCCCTAATACTCCGTCGTACATTTGCACTTGGGCCCTCACTGCATTAGACTTATATACTATATCCAGTTAATATACAATAAAACATACAGTTATAAAGCATAAAACAGGTACATTTTAAGATTATTTTAGTAAAAACATTGTTTTTTTAAGGAAAAAACCCGACACCACCGTGCATAATTCTGATCTTTATTGTTATCTTTGCACAGTCGACTTGTGCACCAATACTTCTGTGCAGATCAGACATAATATCGTAGTACTTTTCATGCAGTTGTTGCTCAAACAGATGTAGGTCAGATGCATGTGACTGTGTGATATATTATATATTTTAGAGGGTTAAAGTGTGTCTGTGTTGGCAGGAAAGTGAATGTCTCCTCCTCCCTGATATATAATCTCTGCAGTAGCGGCCCTGCCAGGAAACTCCAGAGGATCAACTCCCAGGAGGAGCTGGACTTCCATGACACATCGAGCGGTTCGGACCAATGGGAGCTCTTTGGAGCGGACAGCGTGGGGGAACTGGAGCTGGACAATCCGAGGAGGACTCCCGGACAGGACCGAACCTTTAGGAGGTCGGTGAAGTAGACAGTGAGAAGCCCAGATGAGGAGGCAGAGAGGAAGATTTCTAGCTGCTTTGTTGTCAGTTCAGATGAGTTGTCACATTTCACTCTTCTCTATTTTCCTCCCAGAGACTTCCTGCTGATCTCAGAAGAAACGATGACCCAGAAGCAGTTTCAGTTCCAACCCAAGGCCTCCTGTCCGAAACCACAGGGAAGACGGTCCTGTCAAACTGGGGTCAGGGTGAGGTCAAACTTCAAGGTCACCGTGCCCGAACCCTTCCAGATGATGCTGAGGGAGGAGGAGAGGAAGAGGCACAAGGTGCGGACTCGCTCGGAGATTGAGCTGGAGAACACGCTGCTGAGACGGGAGCTGGAGGAGCTCCAAGAATGCCAGAAAAAGTTCCGGGCGTCGCCGGCGCCGGCGCACATACATCTACCTCTCTACGAAATCATCAGCCGGCGCCCCGGTCAGCGGTCCAACCGGAGCAGAAGTAGCAGCAACAACAACAACGACAACCGGGCCACCAGAAGTAACCAGACCTCTGCTGCTGCTGCTGCTCCACCACAGCCTTTCCACTTCCTGGAGAGAGAGAGGAGGAAGAGGGAGGTGAAGATTGTGGCAGAGCTGGGGAACCTGGGACCCAAAGAGGAACGACAGGCCTTCAAGGCTCGGCCCATGCCCAGCTCGGTGTACGGAACCAAACACAGAGAAAACACCACGAGGCGCCAGTTTCTAAGCATCTGCAGGCTGGAGAGGGAGGACACGGAGGGCCAGAGTGATCCAAACTCAGACCTGGAGCCGGACACCTCCGCTGACTCCCGTGGGCCCCGGAGACGTCCGTCCTCCAAGCCGGTGAAGAAGCAGATAGAGCTGTCCATTGAGATGGTGAAGGAGAGGGAGTGGTGCCACACTGACGCCTGCACCTACTGACCTCCGCAGCCAGGTGGCGCCGAGCCTCTGCTCTGTGACAACAGTGACTGCATCAGTGTGTTAGAGGTCATAAATCAAAGAAAACCAGTAGCTCCATCTAAACTGCTTTTTGTTGGTTAGTTTAATTCAGCAACTGAATTCATTGTGTTTTGTATTAATAATACATTTGTTATTTCTGAAGCTCTAAAACAGAACTAAACTTTTTCCCATAGAGGGCCAAAACTGGAATTCAGCGGTGGACCACGGGACAGAAGTAAACACCTACTAGGTACTAGGATCTCAAGTTCCTCTAATCATTTTAGCTTTTACATACTTAATCCCTTAAAACCCACATGCTGAATACAATTAGGCTCATTTCCAGTCGTACACAATTTTTGCATTTCCAAGACTGTTTAGGCATCCGCAGCATGCAGGAATATTCAAATACACTAGATTAGAATAGGAGACAATAACACATTTATACTACATTCATTATCATAAAGTGGCATGTCTGTGACGGGGAGACTCGTGGGTACCCATAGAACCCATTTACATTCACTGATCTGGAGGTCAGAGGTCAAGGGACCTCTTTGAACATGGATGTGACAGTTTTTCCTCGACAAAATGTAGCCTAACTTTGGAGCATTATTTAACCTCCTTCACAACAAGCTAGTATGACATGGTTGGTACCGATGGATTCCGTTGAGTCGCCTCACGTCACGTTGGTTTTGGCCAAAACATTGCACTTGAACACACCACAAAGACGACGACCAACAGCCAACTACCACGTACGTTCTGCGTCTGCGTGACATTAAATAACTCTCCGCACCAGTAGTTCGCAGTAGTCCGTATTTGTCATTGAAAAAGGGGAACCAGAAGAGCGAGGACGGCGGATGTACAAGCCATTGTTATGATACGAAAATGAAACAAAGCGGCGTCTGCCGACCATTTCCACCCCACTCTCACTCACCACTTAGCTTCTTTCCAGATGTTCATGTCCCTGTGAAATGATCTGTGTGTTGGACCGATCAGAGGAGATGAAAAATGAGAAGAGTCTTCTGTGTTTTTCCTCTTGATTTTACTTAATGCTTTCCTCCCTTTCGTTTCTCCTGTCGTGCACTGAAGCTACCACCAATCAGAGTGATTTCTGTCACCGCCGAGCTCCGCCGCTGATTCACCATGCTGAATTGGCGGAAATACTTTTGACACGGGCAGATTAGAGCCGACTGTGTGGGACACATCGAAAAAACTAGACCGACGGACGCTCACCGACGGCCCCAAACTGTCCGACGGCCGACTGTCAGCTTGGTGTGTCAGGACCTTTACTCTAAAGCCTGCTGAGTCTGATACAGCCTCTGTGAGACAATAAAGTCGTCCAGGATCCCCGGCAATCCTGCAGGCCTTTTGATTTAAAAAAACTAACATCTGGCCGGTCAAACCAAACCTGATGGCCCGCGGGACCCACTTTGGGCAGCCCTGCTCTGAAAGGTAAATGGATACACAGCACATTTATCCCCCTGACTGACTCACTCACAGATGGCATTGAGTTTTTAATGCCTAATCATCGGGTGTAAAGGACTCTGATATGTGGACAGGAGGACTGACACCACCACAGCCTCAAGTATTCACCATTTCTCTCCAAAACATACTGTGTGATTCTAATTAAAGTGTTTCATGCTTTTTCTTCATCATAAAATATTTGCAAAGGTGATTCTTGGGAAGAATTTGTCATTGTTTATGTCCTTGTTCGGTTGCTATCCATGGTGCAACATGTCTTGGCTCGTTTGTTGTAAACTGGTAAGAGTAGACCGAAGATGAAGCACACTGAACACATGAACACTATTGTGGACAGGCAGGGCACGAGGAGCGAATTCACACTATCCTCATCCAAGACAGACACAGGAGAAAAAGAGCAGGGAACACAGGGAACAGAGCGAAACACTGTGAGACACTGGGTAAAACTGGGTCAGACATACAGCACTGTTACTGCTACCTGTTCTGGCCTGAGGAAAGGACCTTTCAGTTAATTTCTGCAGCCACTAGGGGCAGCCACTAGGGGCTTTATCTACAGGCTTTATCTGTTGACCTGTGACCTGTGACTTTTGACCCTAGCTGCCATCTTTGTTTTTCCTTGCATTCCTGAGCATCTACATCCATCTTCTTTTGGAATCACCTTTAGAAGCATTGTCTGTAAGTACTGCTTTTATAAGATGCCCATATTTATATCAATGTTTATACTATTGGTGGATGTGGAAATTAAACCATGTTTTTTATGTGTAATGCACTATTACACACTACTCATACTACTCATTGTTCACCATGCAACCTGTTCTTTAATGGCTTTCCGCTAACTATATTGATAGCCATATATAGCATATATGCTTTATGAAGCATATGATAGGCATGATGGAAATGTATATTGATGAGGCTTATCTCACTCATTGTTTACTTTATTTCCTTTTTCATTTCAGTTTTACTCCATTCTCATGCTGTCAATAATAACGGTGGTGCACAATAAAGCCATCATTTATTGACTACAGTGTGTCGAAGAGTTATCTGTCTGTCTGGTTGAGGAAGGGGACTCTTTGATGAGGGCAGAACACTACCAACTGTAGTGGAGAAAAGAAAAGGTAAAGGGTAAACTATAAATGTCTGCAGCAGCTGTCTCACCCTGTTATTAAAAAGGTGAATAACCTAAACTTCAGTTGCCCATATACAAGACTAGATCCACAATACTAGAACCAGGGAAACCAGATCTTATTTACCTTTAAATATCTAATTTGATTTATATATAACAGTCAGTGTAAAGAAAACTCACAGCAACTCTAACAACTTAAAGAGGCTGTAATCAATATTTTCTATAATAATACATCAATGTGACAATGTGAAAGGGGACAAGAGACTTTGACCAATCACAGGTCATTTCAGAGAGAGCGTTCCTATTGGCTGAGCTCCAGCTGGTGGGCGGTGCTTGGTATTTCCTCAAAGATCTCAACATGGCTGCCGGGTCACAAACTTTCTCATTTTCCAGCTGAACAGTCCACTACAAGATGATTCTGAGAACACCTGAGGAGAGAAATAGACATTACAGTAACAGAATACTGATTCATATTTGATCAGCGCTGCCTAGTTTCACCGTTTGATCAGAGTTGGTGAGTGATTGACAGCTGCTCAGATCAGCTCTGATTGGTTGTTTTCCAGTTTGGTCTGTGAAATGTTGCAGATGCCGTTAGCACAGGCTATTTGCCAACCCACAGCGCGTTTTGAGCTGCACCGTCCCGCACCAGCTCGGCCAAAAAAAAAAATGTCTAAAAATAAAAATATAAATGACATTAATAATGACATGAAATGGCCATTATGAAAGAGAGAAGACTTTACGTAGAGAGAAAGCTGCTGACAGCAGCAGCAACAACAAAAACACACAGACAACACCAGGAATTCAAGGAGGAAGCAGCAGGGGCAGTCTGGGCTTCCTCCCCATATATGGAGGCTTCCAGCGTGTACACAGAGGAGTAGACATGCCCACCTCCAGTCCCTTCCTTCTCTGAGTGGCGTGACTTACATTAGCCACACCGAGGAGGTGAGAAGAGTTGAGAAGAGGAGGAGGGAGCTCAGCTTCCTTTAGAGTGGAGAGAGAGAGACTGGAGCTGCCAGTTGAAGTTTGGCTGCTGGAGGAGAAGCAGCTGTTTCACATAGAAGGCAGAGAGGTGAGAGAGCAGACAGGATGATGCTGCTGCTGCATGTGCCGGGTCTTCTGTTGGTTTCATCATGTAAGTAACATGACTTTTTATTGAATAACTAATAGAACCTGCAGTCTATAAGTAGCATTATGTCAGTTTATAGCTGACTTGCATGAGCGTCTTGTTCATTGCATCATCAGGCTGATGTGGTTCATCACGGGACAAAACAACCAGCACACATTAAGTGATCTTTTGTTATAATACATGTCTGTATGATATGTTTAGTCTAGAGGAT